>JARYHS010008075.1:69698629-70004603 GCA_031002005.1 Vandiemenella viatica | reverse complement strand
ATACTTGGCCAATACTTTGGTCACTGATGATAGTTATATAATTTTGAAATGATCATTTTTTAAATTAATTATCCATGTAAAAATTTCCTTAAAACTTTAGTGTTTTATATACTTACTGACTCCTTGGAATTCATCTATGGATATAATGTGGAAACAGATTGCCTTCTGAAAATGAGAAACTTAGGTCACGTGTTCATAATAAACTTGCATCTAGGATAGTGGTAATCATCCTTCATGTCATTATAAATTGTTTATGAAGGTAATTGTGCTGGACATTCTGTTGAAGTCGCTACTCCAGAAATTCTTGAGATAGAGTGTCAGAATTATGAAGAATAATCTTGGGTACCTCAAATGACCTTTTGTATAAGATTTTTTCTTTTTAGAATTTTGATATCCTAGCTAAAGCAAGTCAATAAAGACTATGAACTAAGGTGGTGGGCTATCACATTATTTTTGGTGATGTGACACTTTTTTTGCATGAATAATTTACAACCAAATTACCGAGCGTGGTGGTGTAACGGATAGCGTTCTGGCCTCGCATTCGGGAGGACGGCGGTTCGAATCCCCATCCGGCATCCAGATTTGGGTTTTCCATGGTTTCCCCAAATCACTCCAGGTGAATGCCGGGATGCTTCCTTCAAAAGGCCATGGCCGAATTCCTTCCCATTCCTTGCCCCCATCCTTTCCTGTCTCTAAAGACCACGTTGTTAAAAAGGGACGTTAAACTGTAAAAAAAAAAAAAAAAAAAAAAAAAAAAAAAAAAAAAAAAAAAAAAAACCAAATTGGACTCTGCCGACTTTGAATGGATTATTTAATTTGCTGTGAAGTGTATACTCCAGTGGCAGTTTATCTAAATATCCCCTTATTATTGTTATTTTACCATCATTGTCTTGTATATTTTAACTATTGAATTTCTCCACCTATGTGCTGTGGTGGACCAGCTACTAATTTTTTTTTGTCTGCCTCCATCGAGAGGAATATTGGCTAGGACACTTATGGTAATGTGAGCAGTAGAATACGTAAATGAGACTCCAATAAATATACATATTTACATTTATTCAATTCATCATAACCATTTAATAACCCCTTCTGCTTTCCATTCCCCCTTAACTGACAGGTCTGTTATTCTTGCGATTAATGCCAAAGCTAGGCTTCCGTGAACCTCCATCAGACTTAACCATCCCAAATTCTAACTTCATCTAATCAGGTTCATTCCCAACTGTCTTTATTGCAGCGCCTTGAGGTGCTGTCCAGCAATGACTGCGTCCACCTTTCCAGCTGCTGCTCTCGCCCTAGCAGCGATGCTGGTGATTCACATCTGCCGCTGCCACTCCAGACTTGATATCGGAGACCTCGACAACTGCACCCTGCAGGACCCCTCTTCGCTCACTGCAGCCCAGTTTTGCTCATCTCTCCCCCCTCCCCCACTATTTCCTTGGTGGGAGACCAGCTAGCTAGCCAATTGCCTCACCAGTTGATGCGGTTGTTCCTAGTTGAATTACGTTGTGATTCTCATGCAAATGCTGACTCTTCTGGTCTGCGAAGCGGCTCATTGACTTGTTAGCTTACACTTCTTTCTGCCCTAACTATTTATAGTTGCTGTTGAACTGACCTAGCTTGCCATAGTACTCTACAAAATCATATACTTTCCTAAAACCCTTTGGGAACTCCTACATTAGAATAAGAAAAATACTTTTCCATTTTTAAAATTCCTTAAGCGTTTTTGGTAATTTATTTCAATTCCTTACCCACAAAAGAAAAATTCTCACTCCTTTATGCATGATATTGAGTGCCAGATTATGCTCATGGTGATCTTTCTACCTTAATTTATTTTTTAATGTTTGTTTGCTAACATCAATTAGTGCTAAGTGGTAAATTATTGTATACTCCAATGTCCCTGCTGTGAATTTAACAAAAATTGTTAAACAAATTTCTTGAAATAGTTAGACCCTTTTCCACCAAATAATGTTCGGAAATTCTAAATATAAATCAATTACTAAGCATTCTGACTTTAAATCAAGAGCTAACGGTTTAATATTGAAATAAATATATCTATCTATCTACCTATCTTCTTCTAACTTAGGGGTTTTTGAAGGTTTTTTTACTCCACCACATTCCATCAAGAGAATAGTTCCCACGCCCCCTCCCCTCCTCAATTATTATTAAAGGAGTTAATGCTACTTCTCAGTACTCACAATAACATCTCAAGGGAAAGTCTTGTAAATATAGGAGTAGGTAATGTGCAGCAGGCCTGTAAGAATATAGACGTTGAATGAAAAAAAATAGTAAGGAAAGGTTCTGCTCATAATTTGTAGCCATGGGAGAGGTGTAGGCTCTCTTCTACAGGATCAATTAGACAAATAGGTCACAAGCATTTTCAAACCCAGTGCAACATTAGGGTCAGGTAATAGAGGATTCAGGATCACTTTGTAGGCATTTCACGAAGGATAATAGAATAGTGATAGTGCGAGATGCAGGCAATAGTATTGATAGGAATGCACCTTTGGAAGGTGGTGATAGAGACACAGCATACTAGAGTGGAACTCGTGCAGGTTCTAAGTCGCCGTTACTTCATTTGAAGCTGTAATTTCAAACTAGTGTGAGCGAAATATGTTAATATGATCATTTGTGAAGTTGAAGCCATGGAGGAGGAGGGGGGGGAGAGTGGATGAAATAATATGAAGTTCGGTGTTGAGCCCAACACAAACTCCCCCCCCCCTCCTCCATGGCTTCAACTTCACAAATGAACATATGGCAGAAATTAACATATTTCGCTCACACTAGTTTGAAATTACAGCTTGAAATGAAGTGACATGACTAACATCCCTATTTTCCTAGGAGAATTCACCAATCTCCAAGCAAGGCAGAATATGACACCGTCAGTAATTAATAGGGTTTAACGAAATATGTTGTAGGCACTGTTGACGGCAATTCGTTCCTACACTAGCAGTCCCAGTCACTCGTTGCTGTGACTCAATAGTTTCAGCACCTACGTTGGATCAATTTTATTCTAACTTCCTAATGTAGTCAAATTAATATTCACTAATAAAGAAAAAAACGTTTTAGTCGTTTTGAAAATTCAAAAAGTAATTGGTAAAGAGTTTCGGAGGGTTGAAATTAAGGACAAACGAACATAAAAAAAATTTAATTCACATTTTATTCCAAATTACTTAATTGAAAATATATAAAAAACTGATATTTATAAAAAATAAAATATTTATTTATTTACTGAAATTTCATTTTTATAAATGAGGTAGATGAACATTTTAACAATTATTTTCATTATTTTAAATTATTAGAATTCATAATTTTAATTTATCTAAGCACTAATTGGTGCACAATATTTTTGGTTAGCCTGTCTTTTGTTAATACAAATAGATTTGATCGTTTCCCCACACGTGCGCAGGCTATCGCATAGCTGCGTATGGGAGAAACGCGTATTGTCCAAGCCGCAAACGGACATTGTTTGGCCTTGAGACTTAGGGAGCGTGCACAAACCACGTAGCTTCATTTGGCCTCCTGTGAACCCCCCCCTTCCCCCCACGTAGCCCTACGCGGCTTTTGGCTCCCCCCCCCCCCCACCCCACGTAGCACGTAGCTTTTTTTTCCTTTTGATTCCAGAAGACATTTTTTACTGTTTTCTCTTATCAGACTATTGTAAATTACATACGGAGATAATTAACTGATGAAAATAAATATTCACATGCTATTGTGAGTTGTGTTCCTCATTTTAACTGTGAAAAATGTTATGTAAGGAAAGCTACGAGGCCTGGCTCGGAACCCCCCCCCTCCCCCCACGTAGCCCAGGTAGTCTTCCAGCCAACCCCCTCCACCCCCCCCCCTAGACCGAGCCACGTAGTTTGTGTACGGTCCCTTATTTATGGTCATAGCGAAAGCCAAACGTATCGAAAAATTGAAGCCTCGGTATCATTGGAATACGTGGCAACAGAGCGATTTCTCCTTTAAACTTTCCAGTCAAAATAATTGCTTCTAGAACATTTCTGGTGATCCTTTTTATCACCAAACGTATACAGTTGCATGTTCTAGGTGGATTCAAGTTAAAAATAAGAATAATCGGTGAACCAATCTTTAACCGAAGATTGTGTGGTTTTAAAAAAACTCAGAATTATATTTACGGCTTCATTTTCAACTACAGTAATGTCTATTCATTTAAAAGACATCAGATCACCTGGCAACAGTTAATTTCGTCGACGTCAACATTTTTTGATGCCAATATAGCACGATTACTCAGCCAATTATGCTCTAAGTAATTATTGGATATATCCGGGAACAAACTCTCCCGGTCTCGCGCTGTTGTACGAAATAATATAGTGAAGATAATGGAAAAAAAAATCGAAAGCAGATTTCGAATATGGCAGGATTCCAAGGTAGAGAGGAGAGAGAGAAAACAAAGCGCAATAACGAAGGAGTACTGGTCATAACGAAAAGAAGAAAAATCAGAAGCAAGCAAGAAATAGTTACAAGTTTTTTAATTTATTGTAACATTTTCTTCAACGTTATATTAATGTGTGTAATTACTTTGTCGTTATGTATAATAACACACAAATGATGCACAACAATATAGTATAATTATAATACAATACAAAGCACAATTAAAGTTAAAAAAACACACAAATGGCGTGGAATAGACTGTAGCATAAATAAATCGAAACACAACGTCATCTACTGGATGGTTACCCAACCTGTGACGATAAATTAACACACAGCCATCTGTTAGAAACTTCTGGAATTTACAAACCATTGTCCTATGACAAACGTTTTATTCGCAATAATAAATATTGAGATCAACAATTGAGACAAAAACTATCCTATATTTTAAGTTGGACCAAATTACACACATTAAACCAAATTTAATCAAAATCGGTTAATAAGTTTCAGAGTTCATCCCGGACAAACATCGTGACACGAGATTTTTATATATTTAAGATATACAGAAGTGATCAACTCCAGTGGCTCTTATAAATTGTGGCGGGAATTTTTTTGTAAGTACTTGACTCAAATCGCTCACTTTTAGCATGAAACTTCTTCAGGATGTGTAGGAAACAGTCTCACCCATACTTTGTGGAGTTGGACGAATATTTACAGTCGGGTGAGCTAATATCTTTAAAATGTTTTATTGTTGGGAATCTGTTTAATTTTTCTGTCGATGTTGTTCGTTATAAATCTACCTATATCAAACATACGTGATTTTTGTGTAGATGAAGAAGTTATGTATGGAACCATAGAAAGATTCTTGCAAAAACGTTAATCCGGTAAGTAAATGAGAAAAAGATAATGGCATCTCTATTTCTCATGCATCTACCACCAACAGATAATTTAGATGTTTATTTTGCTCAGGTCATGAAGTTAAAGAGGGAGTTGAGAGATACTTTTAGTTTAGATTTATCCACTAGATTTGTTTTGAACTGGGATGTTACTTGCTTTTCCAGATGCCTTTCTCGTGAATATGCAGATCCCGAGACTGGCAGACGGGTGGGCATTTGACAGAAACTGGGACAATCTTCAGCGCTTGCATCAAAAATTAAATGGTGATGATAATGCTAATGATGTAGATGATGGTGATGTTGATGATTATGATATTAATGATGATGAGGATTACCAATCCTTATCATCAGCCTCTGTCAATTATTGAAGTTATTGAAAGTTCTTCCGACAATGATGCCTAGCATTCTTCAAGTAACATATCATTAAATTTAATTTTAAATAAAAATAATAACTACAATCTTTAATTTTTATTTCTTTACATTGGAATCAGCCACCCTATTTCCAAATCCTTCTTAAAGATTAAGTAACTCCATTCCATTTTTATTTAACAGAAACTCGGCAATAACTGAAAGATATTTAGCTCTGAAACACAGAGAGTGGAGATTAATCAGTACCTTTCTTCGATAAGAGAGATTTGGCACGTACAGATTTCAGATCAGACAGTAACAGTATCACCATAAGTTACAACAGTTGCAGGCCGTATGATATCCTAATACATCCATCTTCTCCAGAACAAACTCCTTCACGCAGTTCGTAAGTGTAACAGCTTTTTTGGTTGTACTAGCTGTCTGTCTGGTAATAGGTTAACTCTGTAACTAGTAGGTAGACTTACTGGGATGCCGATTTTTGTTGGCCTCCACTTACAGTCGGGATAGTAGATCTTGTACAATCAGTTGACTAGCTCTATATGTTCAAGTTACTTGTCAAGGAGAGGAGATTGCTCATAAATGAACCCAGTCTTCAATGCTAGATTAATTTATTATAAAGAGATGCCACTTAGTACAGCATTAGAAACTCCCCTTCAGCGTAGCACAAATGTTCATCAATTGATTACAATTACTAGCTGGGCATTGAGGACAGTGATGACGGGCTGTGCTGGCTGCTCGCGGTCATCGGTTCGATGCGCAGACTGGCATGGCGTCGGCTTATCCCAATATTGCGACTGGCCCCGCCGACGACCTTATGTCAGTCTCATATACACATCTGTCACGTGTATTCGCAGTCTGACCGCGTACAAAGACGTTACACGGTAGGCAACGACCCATGTTCTAGAATACTTTTCCACGTGACTTGAGTGTCAGTCACGTTTTGGTGTAGCGTGAGCTGGTCAGGTAACGACTTGAAGGTTCTATAGAGGTTCCAGAACATACTTCAGGTGATCACCTGTGACACTGGCCAGTCACTTGTCTCATACTGCTGACTACTGTCTGCCCTACATTCTTCGCTCGGGGCGGCAGCCGCCTGCCAACGACTGCCGCTTTACTCAATTAAGACAATTTTATCCATTCTGAAATTGGTCTATTACACAAGGCAGTCTTGGAGTATGTATTAGCTGGCGAAAATACAGCATACAAGAAGCCCAGTTAGGATCATTTGGTGAATGACCGCTGGCCATCGAGCAAAGGCCCCACGAACTAAGCGAAGCAGTTTTTTACGCAGACAAAAGCGGTGAGATTTTGTTTCGATTGTGGTGGTGGACTTAAGGACCGGGTAGAGGGTGATGATCCGTGTGGGCAGCACGCCCGTTGGTTTTCGAACTGTGTGTTCATTAACCTTTTGAAAGGACGGATTTTGTGGAAAACGCTTGTCGGAACAATGAAGCAGTCATTACAGCGAAAGAAGCATAAAGTATTAAGCTGCCTCCAGAAGGATTCGAAACTAGTAGTCTGGACTCTGGAGTGATTTCGGCACTGTTCTACCAGTGGCATACATCTTGAATTTAATGTTAAATAGAGCAAACTTTCTGACCTCTTTTGTCTCTAAGGATGATTGAAGTCGGCTATTACCATGGAGGAAGGAATATATGGAGACGAGATAACGCGAAATCCGTGAAACCTCGTGAAAAAACTGTGCCTGCACGGCGGACATCGTAGGAGTACCAAAACATTGGGCTGTTTGCACTGTGTCAGCTGCTGAGAATATTTCATTTTCTAATATTCTAAAGTTTTCTATAATGCCAAGTTGTGATGCATATGGTTGCACAAACAGACGAGATAGGAAAAAACCTGGAATAGCGTTTCATAAGTAAGTCACATTGTAATTATCGTTCTTGAAGTATCTGACAGGCAACCGCAACATTAGTGCCATTCGCTATAAATTTATTCATTGCTCTCAATAGGATCATATTATTCTCAAATTTTTGTTGGTGTAGTGTAGACAATTAGCATATGTTACTATTTTGCACCTGAAAAGCTAGCCTTATTGTAGACAAATGTTGGAAATTTAATTTAAACGGGTCATGTTTACATCGTGACACAGTGAATATGGTATTCTGCATGCATTACTCACTTTTAAGTTTACACTGAAATTGCACGATGAAATTAATCGTTATAATTTGTGCTGTGCGAACTACTAAACGTGATGAAATAAACTTTGTTGACGGAAATGTAGTTCGCGATGCATTTCTTGTGTTTAGATGTGTCTACATACTTTGATTTTGTAGCGGCAATATTAATGGAAATGTTGGCAGGTTGAAATGCGGTGTATACCAGAAGAGAACAAACAATTTATTTATTATTAGCTGTTAGCTTCAGATTTTTGAATGTACTGATTTTTCTAGCAAAATTATATAGGCCACTACCAGTACAATATCTTCTAAGTAAGCTCAGAAACTATGAGGTTTTATGAAGTATTAATTTTTTAAAGCTCTAAACATTGACTTATGCTTTTTTTAAATTTCAGATATTACTTGTTTCTGTTTGTAAATATGTCTACAAGTATATTTCTAGATTTTGAAATCTTCCTTGTCAATTACTGAAATAGAATGTGAAAATATAACCTATTTGAACATCAACTAAAATTTAAGGACTGTAGAAATAAACAGTTTGTTATTCAAGTTAATAAGAATTACCTGCTCATTAAGTTACGTCCGAATTCATCATCAAATATGGATATGGCGATAGTTTTTTTCTGGTCCAGGCCGCATTTCAACCTGCCAACATTTCCATTAATATTGCCGCTACAAAATCAAAGTATGTAGACACATCTAAACACAAGAAATGCATCGCGAACTACATTTCCGTCAACAAAGTTTATTTCATCACGTTTAGTAGTTCGCACAGCACAAATTATAACGATTAATTCATCGTGCAATTTCAGTGTAAACTTAAAAGTGAGTAATGCATGCAGAATACCATATTCACTGTGTCACGATGTAAACATGACCCGTTTAAATTAAATTTCCAACATTTGTCTACAATAAGGCTAGCTTTTCAGGTGCAAAATAGTAACATATGCTAATTGTCTACACTACACCAACAAAAATTTGAGAATAATATGATCCTATTGAGAGCAATGAATAAATTTATAGCGAATGGCACTAATGTTGCGGTTGCCTGTCAGATACTTCAAGAACGATAATTACAATGTGACTTACTTATGAAACGCTATTCCAGGTTTTTTCCTATCTCGTCTGTTTGTGCCAACCATATGCATCACAACTTGGCATTATAGAAAACTTTAGAATATTAGAAAATGAAATATTCTCAGCAGCTGACACAGTGCAAACAGCCCAATGTTTTGGTACTCCTACGATGTCCGCCGTGCAGGCACAGTTTTTTCACGAGGTTTCACGGATTTCGCGTTATCTCGTCTCCATATATTCCTTCCTCCATGGTAATAGCCGACTTCAATCATCCTTAGAGACAAAGAGGTCAGAAAGTTTGCTCTATTTAACATTAAATTCAAGATGTATGCCACTGGTAGAACAGTGCCGAAATCACTCCAGAGTCCAGACTACTAGTTTCGAATCCTTCTGGAGGCAGCTTAATACTTTATGCTTCTTTCGCTGTAATGACTGCTTCATTGTTCCGACAAGCGTTTTCCACAAAATCCGTCCTTTCAAAAGGTTAATGAACACACAGTTCGAAAACCAACGGGCGTGCTGCCCACACGGATCATCACCCTCTACCCGGTCCTTAAGTCCACCACCACAATCGAAACAAAATCTCACCGCTTTTGTCTGCGTAAAAAACTGCTTCGCTTAGTTCGTGGGGCCTTTGCTCGATGGCCAGCGGTCATTCACCAAATGATCCTAACTGGGCTTCTTGTATGCTGTATTTTCGCCAGCTAATACATACTCCAAGACTGCCTTGTGTAATAGACCAATTTCAGAATGGATAAAATTGTCTTAATTGAGTAAAGCGGGCAGTCGTTGGCAGGCGGCTGCCGCCCCGAGCGAAGAATGTAGGGCAGACAGTAGTCAGCAGTATGAGACAAGTGACTGGCCAGTGTCACAGGTGATCACCTGAAGTATGTTCTGGAACCTCTATAGAACCTTCAAGTCGTTACCTGACCAGCTCACGCTACACCAAAACGTGACTGACACTCAAGTCACGTGGAAAAGTATTCTAGAACATGGGTCGTTGCCTACCGTGTAACGTCTTTGTACGCGGTCAGACTGCGAATACACGTGACAGATGTGTATATGAGACTGACATAAGGTCGTCGGCGGGGCCAGTCGCAATATTGGGATAAGCCGACGCCATGCCAGTCTGCGCATCGAACCGATGACCGCGAGCAGCCAGCACAGCCCGTCATCACTGTCCTCAATGCCCAGCTAGTAATTGTAATCAATTGATGAACATTTGTGCTACGCTGAAGGGGAGTTTCTAATGCTGTACTAAGTGGCATCTCTTTATAATAAATTAATCTAGCATTGAAGACTGGGTTCATTTATGAGCAATCTCCTCTCCTTGACAAGTAACTCTTGATATAGAGCTAGTCAACTGATTGTACAAGATCTACTATCCCGACTGTAAGTGGAGGCCAACAAAAATCGGCATCCCAGTAAGTCTACCTACTAGTTACAGAGTTACCTATTACCAGACAGACAGCTAGTACAACCAAAAAAGCTGTTACACTTACGAACTGCGTGAAGGAGTTTGTTCTGGAGAAGATGGATGTATTAGGATATCATACGGCCTGCAACTGTTGTAACTTATGGTGATACTGTTACTGTCTGATCTGAAATCTGTACGTGCCAAATCTCTCTTATCGAAGAAAGGTACTGATTAATCTACTCTCTGTGTTTCAGAGCTAAATATCTTTCAGTTATTGCCGAGTTTCTGTTAAATAAAAATGGAATGGAGTTACTTAATCTTTAAGAAGGATTTGGAAATAGGGTGGCTGATTCCAATGTAAAGAAATAAAAATTAAAGATTGTAGTTATTATTTTTATTTAAAATTAAATTTAATGATATGTTACTTGAAGAATGCTAGGCATCATTGTCGGAAGAACTTTCAATAACTTCAATAATTGACAGAGGCTGATGATAAGGATTGGTAATCCTCATCATCATTAATATCATAATCATCAACATCACCATCATCTACATCATTAGCATTATCATCACCATTTAATTTTTGATGCAAGCGCTGAAGATTGTCCCAGTTTCTGTCAAATGCCCACCCGTCTGCCAGTCTCGGGATCTGCATATTCACGAGAAAGGCATCTGGAAAAGCAAGTAACATCCCAGTTCAAAACAAATCTAGTGGATAAATCTAAACTAAAAGTATCTCTCAACTCCCTCTTTAACTTCATGACCTGAGCAAAATAAACATCTAAATTATCTGTTTGGTGGTAGATGCCATTATCTTTTTCTCATTTACTTACCGGATTAACGTTTTTGCAAGAATCTTTCTATGGTTCCATACATAACTTCTTCATCTACACAAAAATCACGTATGTTTGATATAGGTAGATTTATAACGAACAACATCGACAGAAAAATTAAACAGATTCCCAACAATAAAACATTTTAAAGATATTAGCTCACCCGACTGTAAATATTCGTCCAACTCCACAAAGTATGGGTGAGACTGTTTCCTACACATCCTGAAGAAGTTTCATGCTAAAAGTGAGCGATTTGAGTCAAGTACTTACAAAAAAATTCCCTGCCACAATTTATAAGAGCCACTGGAGTTGATCACTTCTGTATATCTTAAATATATAAAAATCTCGTGTCACGATGTTTGTCCGGGATGAACTCTGAAACTTATTAACCGATTTTGATTAAATTTGGTTTAATGTGTGTAATTTGGTCCAACTTAAAATATAGGATAGTTTTTGTCTCAATTGTTGATCTCAATATTTATTATTGCGAATAAAACGTTTGTCATAGGACAATGGTTTGTAAATTCCAGAAGTTTCTAACAGATGGCTGTGTGTTAATTTATCGTCACAGGTTGGGTAACCATCCAGTAGATGACGTTGTGTTTCGATTTATTTATGCTACAGTCTATTCCACGCCATTTGTGTGTTTTTTTAACTTTAATTGTGCTTTGTATTGTATTATAATTATACTATATTGTTGTGCATCATTTGTGTGTTATTATACATAACGACAAAGTAATTACACACATTAATATAACGTTGAAGAAAATGTTACAATAAATTAAAAAACTTGTAACTATTTCTTGCTTGCTTCTGATTTTTCTTCTTTTCGTTATGACCAGTACTCCTTCGTTATTGCGCTTTGTTTTCTCTCTCTCCTCTCTACCTTGGAATCCTGCCATATTCGAAATCTGCTTTCGATTTTTTTTTCCATTATCTTCACTATATTATTTCGTACAACAGCGCGAGACCGGGAGAGTTTGTTCCCGGATATATCCAATAATTACTTAGAGCATAATTGGCTGAGTAATCGTGCTATATTGGCATCAAAAAATGTTGACGTCGACGAAATTAACTGTTGCCAGGTGATCTGATGTCTTTTAAATGAATAGACATTACTGTAGTTGAAAATGAAGCCGTAAATATAATTCTGAGTTTTTTAAAACCACACAATCTTCGGTTAAAGATTGGTTCACCGATTATTCTTATTTTTAACTTGAATCCACCTAGAACATGCAACTGTATACGTTTGGTGATAAAAAGGATCACCAGAAATGTTCTAGAAGCAATTATTTTGACTGGAAAGTTTAAAGGAGAAATCGCTCTGTTGCCACGTATTCCAATGATACCGAGGCTTCAATTTTCGATACGTTTGGCTTTCGCTATGACCATAAATAAGGGACCGTACACAAACTACGTGGCTCGGTCTAGGGGGGGGGGGGAGGGGTTGGCTGGAAGACTACGCTGGGCTGTGGGGGGAGGGGGGGGGTTCCGAGCCAGGCCTCGTAGCTTTCCTTACATAACATTTTTCACAGTTAAAATGAGGAACACAACTCACAATAGCATGTGAATATTTATTTTCATCAGTTAATTATCTCCGTATGTAATTTACAATAGTCTGATAAGAGAAAACAGTAAAAAATGTCTTCTGGAATCAAAAGGAAAAAAAGCTACGTGCTACGTGGGGTGGGGGGGGGGGGGGGAGAGCCAAAAGCCGCGTAGGGCTACGTGGGGGGAGGGGGGGTTCACAGGAGGCCAAAATGAAGCTACGTGGTTTGTGCACGCTCCCTAAGTCTCAAGGCCAAACAATGTCCGTTTGCGGCTTGGACAATACGCGTTTCTCCCATACGCAGCTATGCGATAGCCTGCGCACGTGTGGGGAAACGATCAAATCTATTTGTATTAACAAAAGACAGGCTAACCAAAAATATTGTGCACCAATTAGTGCTTAGATAAATTAAAATTATGAATTCTAATAATTTAAAATAATGAAAATAATTGTTAAAAATGTTTCAAAATCAACTTCATCTACCTCATTTATAAAAATGAAATTTCAGTAAATAAATAAATATTTTATTTTTTATAAATATCAGTTTTTTATATATTTTCAATTAAGTAATTTGGAATAAAATGTGAATTAAATTTTTTTTATGTTCGTTTGTCCTTAATTTCAACCCTCCGAAACTCTTTACCAATTACTTTTGAATTTTCAAATCGACTAAAACGTTTTTTTCTTTATTAGTGAATATTAATTTGACTACATTAGGAAGTTAGAATAAAATTGATCCAACGTAGGTGCTGAAACTATTGAGTCACAGCAACGAGTGACTGGGACTGCTAGTGTAGGAACGAATTGCCGTCAACAGTGCCTACAACATATTTCGTTAAACCCTATTAATTACTGACGGTGTCATATTCTGCCTTGCTTGAGATTGGTGAATTCTCTAGGAAAATAGGGATGTTAGTCATGTCACATGTTACTTCATTTCAAGCTGTAATTTCAAACTAGTGTGAGCGAAATATGTTAATTTCTGCCCATTGTTCATTTGTGAAGTTGAAGCCATGGAGGAAGGGGGGGGGGGGAGTTTGTGTTGGGCTCAACACCGAACTTCATATTATTTCACACTCCCCCCTCCTCCTCCATGGCTTCAACTTCACAAATGATCATATTAACATATTTCGCTCACACTAGTTTGAAATTACAGCTTCAAATGAAGTAACGGCGACTTAGAACCTGCACGAGTTCCACTCTAGTATGCTGTGTCTCTATCACCACCTTCCAAAGGTGCATTCCTATCAATACTATTGCCTGCATCTCACACTATCACTATTCTATTATCCTTCGTGAAATGCCTACAAAGTGATCCTGAATCCTCTATTACCTGCCCTAATGTTGCACTGGGTTTGAAAATGCTTGTGACCTATTTGTCTAATTGATCCTGTAGAAGAGAGCCTACACCTCTCCCATGGCTACAAATTATGAGCAGAACCCTTTCCTTACTATTTTTTTTCATTCAACGTCTATATTCTTACAGGCCTGCTGCACATTACCTACTCCTATATTTACAAGACTTTCCCTTGAGATGTTATTGTGAGTACTGAGAAGTAGGCATTTAACTCTTTAATAATAATTGAGGAGGGGAGGGGGCGTGGGAACTATTCTCTTGATGGAATGTGGTGGAGTAAAAAAACCTTCAAAAACCCCTAAGTTAGAAGAAGATAGGTAGATAGATAGATATATTTATTTTCAATATTAAACCGTTAGCTCTTGATTTAAAGTCAGAATGCTTAGTAATTGATTTATATTTAGAATTTCCGAACATTATTTGGTGGAAAAGGGTCTAACTATTTCAAGAAATTTGTTTAACAATTTTTGTTAAATTCACAGCAGGGACATTGGAGTATACAATTAATTTACCACTTAGCACTAATTGATTGTTAGCAAACACAACATTAAAAAATAAATTAAGGTAGGAAAAGATCACCATGAGCATAATCTGGCACTCAATATCATGCATAAAGGAGTGAGAATTTTTTCTTTTGTGGGTAAGGAATTGAAATAAATTACCAAAAACGCTTAAGGAATTTAAAAATAAAGTTCGTAAATGGAAAAGTATTTTTCTTATTCTAATGTAGGAGTTCCCAAAGGGTTTTAGGAAAGTATATGATTTTGTAGAGTACTATGGCAAGCTAGGTCAGTTTCAACAGCAACTATAAATAGTTAGGGCAGAAAGAATGTGTAAGCTAACAAGTCAATGAGCCGCTTCGCAGACCAGAAGAGTCAGCATTTGCATGAGAATCACAACGTAATTCAACTAGGAACAACCGCATCAACTGGTGAGGCAATTGGCTAGCTAGCTGGTCTCCCCACCAAGGAAATAGTGGGGGAGGGGGGAGAGATGAGCAAAACTGGGCTGCAGTGAGCGAAGAGGGGTCCTGCAGGGTGCAGTTGTCGAGGTCTCCGATATCAAGTCTGGAGTGGCAGCGGCAGATGTGAATCACCAGCATCGCTGCTAGGGCGAGAGCAGCAGCTGGAAAGGTGGACGCAGTCATTGCTGGACAGCACCTCAAGGCGCTGCAATAGACAGTTGGGAATGAACCTGATTAGATGAAGTTAGAATTTGGGATGGTTAAGTCTGATGGAGGTTCACGGGAAGCCTAGCTTTGGCATTAATCGCAAGAATAACAGACCTGTCAGTTAAGGGGGAATGGAAAGCAGAAGGGGTTATTAAATGGTTATGATGAATTGAATAAATGTAAATATTGTATATTTATTGGAGTCTCATTTACGTATTCTACTGCTCACATTACCATAAGTGTCCTAGCCACATATTCCTCTCGATGGAGGCAGCACAAAAAAAAAATTAGTAGCTGGTCCACCACAGCACATAGGTGGAGAAATTCAATAGTTAAAATATACAAGACAATGATGGTAAAATAACAATAATAAGGGGATATTTAGATAAACTGCCACTGGAGTATACACTTCACAGCAAATTAAATAATCCATTCAAAGTCGGCAGAGTCCAATTTGGTTTTTTTTTTTTTTTTTTTTTTTTTTTTTTTTTTTTTTTTTTTTTTTTTTTTACAGTTTAACGTCCCTTTTTAACAACGTGGTCTTTAGAGACAGGAAAGGATGGGGGCAAGGAATGGGAAGGAATTCGGCCATGGCCTTTTGAAGGAAGCATCCCGGCATTCACCTGGAGTGATTTGGGGAAACCATGGAAAACCCAAATCTGGATGCCCGGATGGGGATTCGAACCGCCGTCCTCCCGAATGCGAGGCCAGAACGCTATCCGTTACACCACCACGCTCGGTAATTTGGTTGTTAAATTATTCATGCAAAAAAGTGTCACATCACCAAAAATAATGTGATAGCCCACCACCTTAGTTCATAGTCTTTATTGACTTGCTTTAGCTAGGATATCAAAATTCTAAAAAGAAAAAATCTTATACAAAAGGTCATTTGAGGTACCCAAGATTATTCTTCATAATTCTGACACTCTATCTCAAGAATTTCTGGAGTAGCGACTTCAACAGAATGTCCAGCACAATTACCTTCATAAACAATTTATAATGACATGAAGGATGATTACCACTATCCTAGATGCAAGTTTATTATGAACACGTGACCTAAGTTTCTCATTTTCAGAAGGCAATCTGTTTCCACATTATATCCATAGATGAATTCCAAGGAGTCAGTAAGTATATAAAACACTAAAGTTTTAAGGAAATTTTTACATGGATAATTAATTTAAAAAATGATCATTTCAAAATTATATAACTATCATCAGTGACCAAAGTATTGGCCAAGTATTACTATGCAACTATGAGATACATGATAAAATGAAGACAATAAATAAATAAAAAAAAACCTTTCTTCTCTTCACTTGGTTAAACACACTAGTGGGAAAGTCCATTTTGAATTTTCCAGAGATGTCATTCTTTTAATTCTCTATTTTTTGTAAATATATTTGTTTCCTTCATTGGTAGTCTTTTTACTTTTATCCTCATTCATTTTGTAATAACAGCTATTTGTTTTATTCGATAAATGTTAATTGCTCTGTTTGTATGTGTTTATCATGGTGCCACAGTCCCTTAGGCCCAACTTCCTATTAACTTCAATTTATGACTTAAGTAAATGTGTGTTGAAGAGAGATTAACACTGATTAATTGTACATTTGAATACTTTTCATAAGAATGAGTATTATGTTGATGGAAGGAACTGATAAAACGAAGTGTAATTCGATAAAAACTGGTACAATCTTTGAAGTTTTAATTGAAATACTGCAATTATTTAATTTCAATGGAGTGCACACTCCACTGGCATTTTCCTATACACTCATTCTCCCCCTTTACTGTGCCCACCTGCTTTTGCCCTGTACAAATTTCAATTTTTTCACCATTTTTGGTAAATTTGTCATCAATTCTCTTGGTAGCTTATTCCAATCCCTGACCTCCCTACATACAACTGAAAATCTTCCCAGACCCTTGTGCCTGAAATAGAGTGCCAGCTTCTGGTCATGGTCATCTCTTCCATTTCATGCATTGCTTTCAATTCTTCCACCGGAATGTTACGTAAGGAATGGTGTTCTCAGTATGATTTTTGGCTATATGGATTTTTTTTTAATAATCCAGTTTTATGTTTGAGTGTCTGTAAATATTTTCCTTTTTATTTTAAATATGTTTCTTCACTATTATCAATAATTTTGTATATGTGTGATTGTTTTCATTCAATTTCTATTGTTGAGCGATTGTTTGTATTCAATAAGGTACTGTCAGCTTCTTTAATGTAGTCTCGTATATTCTATATTACCTATTTAAGCTCTCAAGATTGTGAGCAGACAAGCTCACTTGAAACTGTGCTATGTCATTTTAATTAGTAATATGCATAAAATCTTTGGATGAAGTCTGATGACTTGTACGTGTATGTTCTCATGAGAATTTTGGCTGAATAAAAATATCAAGTAGAATGTGTAATGACTGTGTTCCTATTCTAGCAATTACCAATCACTGAGAAGATACAGAAGTACAGACTTATAAAAGTTGTAAATTACCTGGCGACCTGAGAAAACCCGTAAATATACGAACTAAATAATTAATTAGCTGCATCCTTTTATAAGGAAGCACAGAGTTTGTTCATACTGGGAAACACAAATAAATTAGTTTTTCCCCTTTAAAGTCTGCTTAGTAAATTTGGTCATATGTATTAACAGTGAAAAAGAACAAAACAAACAAACTCTCAAAAAGTTTACTTTACAAATCTAATGAATTCCAGTTTTCTGAAGGTCATTTCTTGATAAAAGAGTTGCCTACAAAAGATATTTTTTTAATACTGTTAGACAAAGTATATTTAAAAAATATAAATTTTGAAGCTTGATGTAACTTTCCTTTAAATTTTATGAATTTAATAAACATAAATTTTGAAAACTGAGCTCAGTAACTCTGATTGGGCACTTGATAAAAATCTGATTCTTTTACAAATTTTGCACTAATATGAGAATGAAGTACAGCATAAATTTTGGTTACGACATGTTTGACTGAATTATGTTATAAATACAAAAAGTGTGGAAGAAAATTGCTCATATGTAACCTGTTAAATCACGCATTTCATGTTTAAAACAGTAGCTGATTTAATAGATTTTTTAGCAATAAAAATATAAAAAAATATTCATCATATTTTATATTCTTGAATTATTTCTTTTAGTAATCTGATTGATTAAATATAAGTGTTTATAATATTTTAGATTTTGTACTTTTTGAATTTCATACCAGGCACATGTACAATAATAGATGGTGCCTGATTTATAGTCAATATAAGACACAAGAGACTGGATATAAATATCTATGATAATAGGGCAAAATTTTAACACTTCACATATGTTTCTATGGTTTTAACTTGGAAAGAGAAGAAAATGTAGAATATAACACATCTTGCTCTAATTTACAGATGGACCTAGCTAGAGCATTCCATATAACTACAAAATTAGAACAGACAAACAATTGTTAGAAATGTTTAACTGATAAGAAGGCAATTTATCAAATTAGAGATGAAACATTTAAATAAGCAAATCAGTAAGGGATCCCAGGAGGCCAACTTTTCCCAAGTGCTGTTTGAAAATGCTAGTAAAGTTCCAAAGTGATGAAACAAGCTAGGAATAAGGCAAGATTCTATTGTTTGGATTAATGAGTGTATAGTTTACTCACAATAGAAAAGGACCTGCATGTATTCAGAAAACAGCCTTATATATGCACAAATAAATTTTGTACAAAACCTAACAGAAAGTATGAGAACCATGTGGGGCCGTATTTAGGCTTTGTTGGCCCCATAGACCATGTGTGGTGTGGGGCTGTGTCGGCAGTGGTGTAACTATGGGTGATCTTTCTTTTAGCTCTGCTACTAGCCTAGATCATCGGGGGGCCCCTCTGACTGTGGTGTGGGACTCTCTTTCTTGAGTGGACCCCTCTTTCTTGAGTGGACCCCCCTTTGTGGTGCAGTCCCCCCTTTGTGGCGCAGTCCCCCATTTGTGGTGTCAGACCCTCTTCTCAGTGTGGGACCCGCTTTGCAGTGTGGGTCCCTAGGCTACAACTTAGGTAGCCTGTGCTTAAATGCGGACCTGGAACCGAGTGAATCCTACACTTCTATTCCATAACCCAAAAAAGTACAATTAGAAAGGTTTGATAGTTTAATGGTAAAGATTCTCACTTTGAAAACTGAGTTTTGGGATCCAAACCTAAAGCATCTAGGAACTTTTATAGGGTATATTTTGTTTAAGTAAGGTAACTAGAACATTTCACAATACAGATTCCACATAAAATTGTTGGTACAGCCATGGAAGACGCAGAATATGTGGTGAGTTGAATATCTGCTACCAGATCATAAACCACCGTATGAAATTCCCTTTAGCAGTACAAATCAAGTCAAATGAGATTATATATATAACAGAATTTGTTTTTTCAAAACACAAGTATTAAATTTTAATTGTCTTTTTATATTTATGACGTTTTTAAATTGTACATAAATTTGTATTTCACATAAATAACAAGAGAATGCTGTTGGCAAGCGTTTATTAACTTATATTTGTAACAGAGAAATAGTTAAAATTCTATATATATCCACACAAAAATTTATAGAAACTAGCACAGCCTAAGATTACACATATGTGTTTTACAATAAATATTATTGCCTTAGTTTCAGTACACTGTATAACTGCAAAATTATGATCTCTGATATGATGGGGTATTTAAATTTATTAACTGTGTCATATAACAGTTGTTGTCAGGTACATATGATATATCTTTTAACAACACATACAGCCCATCAAATTACACAGCTTGCACCAGTACATAATGTAATAAAAATAATATGAGATATTGCACTAATAATCTCAATCATAATAAAATGCATGGAACAAAACTAAATAACATTCAGATAGACTGATATTATGAACTATCAAATATGAGATTATTGCTATTCACTTAATTAGGTCAACAGTTTATTTTAACAATTATTTAAATATAATTTTATTGAAATATTAACTTTACAAAAAGAAATAAAAAGGTTATTAAATCTTTATTAACGTATTAATGAACAATAATAATTTTTTTGGAGATCAAACAGTAATTTCTCTTTAATATAGTCGCAATAAAAAATCCAACATACAGAAGAATCTGAAACGAAATGAGAATTTCATGCCTGAAATAATCAATAAACTATTAAATCTTATTCAAAACTTAAAGGCATTAAAACTTGACTTCAGAACTGGGTAATACACAACTATAGTCCAGTCAATTTACAGAGGGAGCACAAGGTCTGCTCTATCCTCACTTCGCTTCCTACATGTGAAGTGGAAAGAATGAACACTGACAAATCTTTCACTTGGCACTTGGCGAAAGGGGCCAGTTTGGTGAGATATGAACATGAGGGGGATGACTAAGTGAGAACTGAAGCCAGAGGAGCATGACCTTGTGCCACCTGTTCGAGGTGTACAAATTACAGAAGCGAAAGAGTATACAGAACAGGAAGCAATGTAATATCATCAGACACTAGGAAATAATAATAATTTGTAATGTAGCCATCACATCGTTCTACTACATTATGATAGTGGTTATTCTAAAGCTCATAATTTTTTTTTTTTAAATGTGGGAAATATAAACAGACAAAATATATTTGTTGCATACCTAGGTAAAAAATATAACTGCTGAATAGTTGTTGGTTAGTGAGAGTAGAATAGAAGGGGCATACTTTAAAGACTAGCATATGAACAATATAAAGTAAACTACTATTTTATCCAAGATAAGGTATCCTACTTTTTAAACAAACTTATATGGCATCATACAACCAGGAGAATATTACCAAGGTAAGGCTAATAAGATGCAGTAATCTATAAAACAATGAAAGCTTATTATATTTACTTTCAAATGCTGTATAAAGCATGAAGTGAAACAAAGTATAGCAGCATTTTTTATTAAAAACAAATACTTCATACATTCTATTTAACAATTGTTTCTCACAGTTAGTCACCTGAATATATTTCTCTGCTTATTCAGAAATTGTAAAAATAACTAAATAAATGAAAACAGATTTATTAAATGACAAAAATAAAGCCAACACAATTGTTTTGTATTCTTTAATGGCGTATGCATTTTGCCTCTCATCGACATGACATCAGTGACAAATTATTTACATTGGTGTTCTCAGGGTTTGTAACCACCCATCTCTGTTTTTACTAAGCAACTGCGAAAAATGGCCTACAACAACACTGCATTGAAAACAGATTTTTTCCAATATTCATTAAAATTGATTGTTACTATCAATGGGCCGACAACTTCTTTGTATCACTGAAATCTAGTCTGGTTCCTATAAAAATTCCTTTGACTGTTATTTTCTTTATTTACTATCATGCTTTATTTGTAACACAGAGTTAAGAGATGAGGAATTGCACGTGTAAGCCCTTTATGCCAGACAACTCTCAAAACCTGAGGAAAGTGGAAACTGATCATTTAAGTAATAAGTAATGACTATGCTATTTATCTGAAGTGAAGTTGAGAAAAAAGTTAGGCTGTCAAATTGCATTCAAATTTGGGTCTTGAGGGTTACAAGACCCAAATGTGAATGTAGCATCATGATAAGGGAAAACTCTGTGATGATGAAACTACAATATTTACAAAAAAAAACCGAAATATTACAAAATTTGTATACTTGTTCATTAAAGGACAATCTAGTAAAATTTCATGTTTTCTTAGTAAACAAATTTGTGAAGAAATTTAATTCCTTCGTTTCTCATTAAACTTTCTAATGATAACATCTGATAAGATGAACTGCAGGCAAATTTTATCATTTATGTGAAAATACCAAAAACAATGATTTGTATTACAGATTATAACTAAACTAAAATTTAGTTTTTGCAATAAATTATAAAACAAGTTTGTCTTAATGGAAATAAAAAAAAAGAGTAAAAATGAAATGGAAACAGTCCTGCAAGAAACAAATAAAATAGATGGGATGAGGAAGACAAGTGCATTATAAATAGTGACTAGTGACAATGCAAAATGAATATTTATTTTAATAACGAGTTAACCCTTTCCTACCGGCTATTGGAAACAGAGGGAAATTTATAATTTCAGTTATGTATTTATATAAAGGTACTTGAAATCAAACAAATATTTTTTTCAGATTTTTATTGTAACTCCAAGTACTAATTACTAAACTGGTACTAATTTTTACCGTCAGGGACTTTGTTTATCACAGGATGTACAGAAATAGCAATTGAAATCAATTATTTTCATATTAGTATGAAAAGCTCGCCTCATGGTATTCAACAAAAAAAATTTTTTTTCCTCATTCACACACAAAAATACATTGAAGTCTGAAGATTTGAAATGAGGTTTAGACTGTATTTTCTTCATACTGCATACTTCACATCTTCCTCTGTCCCCCCCCCCCTCTCCAAATAAAGGTCAATTTGTACCTCCGTTTCCCAATCTTACATATCTTACTGTGGAATTGCGTCGTTTGAATGAATGAGGGCTTGGTGAACTATCTGTAGACGACCTTTTCTTCTTACCAATATCCTTCTTAGTCATCATACCGTGTGCAACCAATCTTCTGAAATCTTTTACAGACATTTTTTCCAAATATCAGGTCATTTATGTTATAGGCATTAACAAATGCAATAGCCAGAACTCCCCAAAATAATCTGTACCACCATTTCGGTGATTTTATATCAGTATTGTACAAAACCATCAACTGATCAGCAGTGTTAACCCCACCCAGGAATGATGTATTGCAGCCCCGATGACCCTTTGGAGTAGAACTGTCAACTTCAACCCATCTTTTTCTTCGCATGTAACCAGTGGCATAAGAATACCAGTGGCAGGACGTGCAAAATGCCAAGAGGACCCCTGCTGGAGGTTGCCTCCAATGACTGGCTTGAGGGGCCCTCCGGCCCAAGATCCACCCAGGTTGCCCATCAGCCATGAGAGAGGGCCCAATCCTTTGAATTTGCCATGGGCCTCAACCAGTATAGTTACTAATTACGCCATTGTGTGTAACAGTAGTTTGCTCGCTGGCATAGAAATTTGATACTAAATGCACGATCTTTTTATTCTTCCATTTCCAGTAGTCATTGTCTAGGTTTGAAAATCTATGGTCACATTCCCCTCTTTTTAGTTTGCCATCAGCAGCTAAGTTTTTAGGAAGCCCCTTGCTGTGGGGCCTGATCGACCCACAACCAAACCTTCTTCCTTTTCAGTTTTTTAATAAATAAACAAATGAAAAATAATTATCAAAAAAGATAACTTTGTGATTGCTCCATTCTTGTTCTGTCAATTCTAAAACCACCCTTTCACCTAATGACTAATCTGGGAACTTTGGACCCATTTCTTCATCTTTGCCTTGATAAATTATAAACTTCTAACTTGGAGACCATCAGACATGTTAAGAAAGGATTTTGATCACCCAAGTATATGCTGAAAGGTATTCATTCAATATATCTGTGTAACAATTATTTCTTCAAAATGAGCCCTATTTTTCAATAAATTTGAAATTTCCGTGCAAAAATATAAGAATAGTGTTGAAATATTAAATCTAATTCTAAAGCGTGGTCTATGCGGTAAGGCACAAGCTTCCCATTTTGCGAACCCGGGTTCGAATCCCCATGCTTCAGAATACTTTCAATTCTTTTTTAATATTAAAAACCATTGAGTATTGATTTTATTTAATTTAAAAGTCATTTTCGTATTTCTATTATGTGAAATAACGGTTAAAAAATTATCTACAATAGATACAATAAACAATTTATATTACATTGCTACGCGCATAAAATGGTTTATTTTCCGATTACCCTGTTGAACATATTTTTGGTTGGTAATTATCGTAGAAACATTCAAAACACATTTCCACCAAGTGCATTCAATAAATGCAATTTTGCCATATGCACATTTCTTTTGGGTAAAGACATTGAGAAACAAACATCACTAATGTTCCTGAAAATACTTTTTTTCTTCTATGAGTTGCCACAATACAAAGAGTGATGTATCATTGGGCAGAATATGGGTGCATATAGCTGATGCGTGATTAAAGAATGTATTTTAATCATGTCTTCACATTAATATATTTATTTCTTTTTGTAATTTCAGTAGTTTTAGAGCATTCTGGATTTTTCTAACAAATGATTTTATTTGCCTTAAAAAATCACACGGTTTGCATATCGACATACATTTGGGAGGAATTATTTTTAATGTGAATGAGCAAGCTCCATCTTCGTTCTTAAAGATCTTTCAGTCTATATTGTTGAGTCTGTTTGAACCCTTCCGGATGGTATATATTTACTTTAAAATATTAAATGCAGAGAGAGACAGCAGATGAAATATACCCATTTCACTATAAAATACATAAAAAATAAACTTATTAACAATAAAAAACGATATTCTAAAAATGTTCTGCATACTATGAAATATTTTATGTTTTAAACATTATTTCGCATAAAAAAAATATATAAATAACTTTTAAATTAAATAAAATCCATGGTTTTCGAACATAAAAAATAATACATATTTGGAAGTATGGAGATTCGAACCTGGTTTGCAAAATGGGAAGCATGTGCCTTACCGCTTAGACTATGCTTTAGATTTAATTATTAGTTAACAATCTTAATATTTAAATGCTATCTGTATATTTTTGCACGCAAATTTCAAATTTCTCAAAAAAATAGGGCTCATTTTGAAGAAATAATTGTAACACAGATATATGTAATAAATACCCTTCCACATATCCTCGGGGGATCAAAATCCATTCTTAACATGACTGATGGTCTCCAAGTAAGAGACGAGCTTCAATCAGAGTGTAGTTCTTAGAAATATCCATTTGAAAATATCTAAAGCAATAATAAAACCAATTGCATACTTGCTAAATCTATTTACCAATAATTTGTATAACACTAACCAGAAGTCCCTAACGGTATTTATTAGTCCTCATCAGTTTTTCTCGATTATTTAGTAAAGAAACTAGAAACACAGATTTTATAGGTAAAATATATATATTTAATTAATCAAACTAAAAGAGTGATAACAGAAGTCAACACTTACCAAGTAAATTCTCATCTAAAAAAAGGCATTGTAATGTAGCAGCACTTGTTACTCTTGTCAATACACTGCCAAGCCTCAACTGGGAAAATTCGCTGCTCGGCAGTTTCATGCAGTATTTAAAAATAAATGTTGTCATTGTATGGTGTAATGGTACAACAATGAATCAACAGACTGAACAATGCAGTGCACAATGGTATTGTCGAATTATATGGTGATAAACATAATGGAACTAATTGGTACCATCAGGAAGGAAAGGGTTAAGTCTATTTCTCATTTACTTAAAGCAAATGAAAGACACCCTTGGCAAGATAATTATTATTATCCTTTACACCAGCTCAGCATAATAATGTAAAAAAATTGTTACTATTTTTTGGAAGAAAACAATAACTGATGTTATATACTAAATTTCATCCCTTCTACTGGTTTAAACATTTTTTTTTTTTTTTTTTTTTTTTTTTTGAAAAAAGAAATTTCTTAATGCAAATAACAACTTTATCATAAAAAAAATATATAGCTTACATGTAAAACTAAAACTGAGGCATGATAACATTACAAAGCATCGATCACAATATACACTCCAAAAACATGCAAATGCAATTTAGTTGTAGATTTTTATTTTTGGGTTATACTTTAAACAAAATTTACAAATATATATATAAGGGTACTCAACCAGTATCAGTGAATTAGCTCTACTCCAAGACAAAAATAAATGTTTCCCTAGCATTGGCCAAGCACATTGAATTTTGTGATTTTATGTGAAAATGCACATTTTCTTGTTTCCTGTAATTGTTGGCTGATTTTCAATAATTTTAAAAATTTTAATAGCTTTCATCAATTATATTACTAACAAACAATGGTGTGATGCTAACTAAAAGGCAAAAACAATGCCAACTGCATCTCTGAAATACAGAGTAATATGGCGAGTTTAATAATTTCTCTATTACTAAATTGACTGATATAGGGATGGTTGGTTTGACCAATTACAAAGATAAAATGAAATTATAGTCAATTAAGTTTGAACAAAAAAATTGCAGGGACCAAATAACAAATAAATACAAGAGTGTTTTCAGGCTGGGTAAGGGCAGTTAAAATGAAAAAAATTGCGCAAATATACTCTTTGGTACTCTTGAAACTAGCTTGAGATCAACTATACTTTGTTCCAATAATACCAGCACCAAAGCTCCAAAAAATATGTGAACTTATAAACAATGTGTAACATCTCCCCAAACTTGGTTGTAGTGAACAAATTATCACCTCAGTTTTGCTGAATGAGCCAACTGAACAATATCAGGATAACAAATGATATGTAAACAATGCTTTTCTGGACCTTGTTAACATCTGAATCAACATAAAAATCAGAACCAAACTCTACGAATTAAGTACTTTTTACAAAACTAAATATTAAAAAATGAAGACTAGGAATAATCTCAAAGTTTAGGCACTCCAAAAGCAGGCAACACTATTGTCTAGCATGTAACAGGACATATAAATTTTTTAAACCCACGGTTTATCTTATGACATTTTTATACTATCACAGAAGACCCTATTGAGTGTTTCAACCAATCCTCTTCCTTGAATGGTGAACCCTGTAATTGTGGTCTTTAGACAATTTTCCGTATTTATCTAAGCAAATGCTGGGATAGGCTATTACCCGGTACCTGTCCTAAATTACTGTTTTCAAACAGAATAACATAAGTGTCATTACAAAATTAATACAATGAATTCTTAAAATTGTTATTTCATATGAAATTCTAATCTTAGAGATCTTAATCTAAATTTTATAAAGCTAAACTGGCTTTACTACTGTAATGTATAACAACTGTAGGCCAAATTCTGTCACTCTAAAAACTTCACCAAAGGCTGTCAGTGTAAAGGCAATACAATCTACATTAACCTTTTTTTTGTTGTTGATAAACACACTACAAATGGCTTAATATTCTGATTTGATATGAATGTAAGGAACAATTATATAAGTGACGTAAACTCAATGTCATACTACACTTTCATTCACTTTAAGGACACTTCAATAATGCCTAAGTGGACTAGAACACACGTGATCATTATCACAACAGCAGCTGCAGAAGATACTTCATAATTTAAAATGTCAGCACTAATATTTGGTTTCATACAATATTTATCACACACAATAAAGAGCTATGCCCAATGGCAATATATATTTCTGTAAAATACCTCACTCACTCTTATCTGTTTGCAAACTACCACAATCATCATGACGTACATCCAAAGAATTCCAGTTTTGGGTTAACTGTGTACTCATATTTGACATGTGTTGTTGTGTCAGACTCCCTTCAAATGGAAGAGGAGAATCTAAACAATGTTTTACCTTTGTTGGACCAAATTTTGTAATGAAGAATGCTGATACTATGCAATAAGTTTTACACACCAAAGGGCAAAGAATAGCTTGATGCACCATTGTAGCAATCCGATAATATGGTCCATAAAATGGATCTAGTGCTATTGGGCACATGATGTGGTTCAGGTTCACTTCAGTTTTCTGAAAAAAAAAAAATGAATTGAAATTAACATTAAAAAATAATTTATTAAAAATACTCTCTCTCTCTCTCTCTCGCACACACATAGAAGAGTAAAAAAGGTGGAGGAACTGGGAAGGCAGACTGAATACTACACATTCCCCTGGCCTCAATATCAGATAATACTCACTTTCGTCTTTGTCATCTCCCTGTGATAAACACTTTACATATATAGTTTATTCATGTATGATTATTTTTATTATTATATATTATTACTTACTTACTTTTATTTATCTTTTACATATTCTTTCATCACTGGTGTAATTATTAGTATTGTTTTTGATTAATTTCTTTCCCATACATAACGTTTTTAATGATGACCTCACTCGGAATGTAACAGTCAAAAACTACCATTTATGTGACTGGGTTGACCATGGGTGGTTCAATTCCTATTTTCACGAGGAAAGGTTTAGCTAAAATATTGTAGTTTTTTTTTTGTCGTCACTGCCATGGGGCTATCTAATGGGATGAGGATAATTGTGTTTGTGGACTAGAATTTGCAGAGGTTATGGAGGCTACTGAAGCCTGGTCTGGGAGATGCAGGGAGAATTTTGGGAAGGATTGCAGGGCAGGCTTGAAGAAAATTACAACCTAGTTATAGAGTCTGATTGATGGATTCAAGGCTTAATACAGGACTGGATGGTTTAGGGTGGCTGATGGAGTGACTAGGTTGTGGTATGGCACATTATATTTGTTTTGAACGAAATCTGGTGGATAATTGTGGGGGATTAGTGCTTTGAGAGGATCTGGGAATACTGTGCATGGGACTGCTAATCAGAGCAGAGACTGCCATGAATATGAAGGTTGTTTGGAAGGAAGCATTTGGTGTTTTAAAGGTGGCAAATGTTAAAATAATAATACTGCTGCAGGCTAGTTGCTTTGAGGAGTACTGGGAAGCTAAGGTAGTAATTGCAAGGGGTGCATTCCACAATTAGGAAAGTAGTCTAGGTGTGATAATACATCCATGTAACATTTGGGATAATGTGGGGATGGAGGTTGCCTAGGAAGCTAAGAAGATCATTTTCACCATGTGTCCAGATCATTAAAATATCTATGAACCTGAAATACATGAGAGGTTTCAGAAGTATTTGATATAAAAATGATTGTTCTAGGTGGCCAAGGAATAGGTTTGCATAAGAAGCCATCTGACTATCCATGGCAGTGCCACAGATTGATGATAGA
Organism: Vandiemenella viatica; assembly: GCA_031002005.1. Taxonomy (NCBI): domain Eukaryota; kingdom Metazoa; phylum Arthropoda; class Insecta; order Orthoptera; family Morabidae; genus Vandiemenella; species Vandiemenella viatica. The sequence continues at coordinate 69,975,662 of JARYHS010008075.1, read as the reverse complement.
TCATGCTATCGAATAGAAAGTAGCTTATAGTATCTTGTGAGACAAGATGGTGAGCAGAGATATCCTTGAGAAGCTGTTACGAGGGTGCTGGTATGAGAAATGTTCCACTCGACTGAGCCAATGGGAGTGAGAAGTGTTGGTGTACAAAGAAGTAACATCAACAATCACTAGGGTAGAGTCATTAAGATAAGGAGAGGGAACTATAGTAAGACAGAGGAGGAAGAGATGTATATTGTTGAAATAGGTGGGGAGCTGACTTATGATAGATTGTAGATACTGGGTTTTGTAGGAGATCCACAAACAGCACATGGCATTTGGATCTTGGGAAACCAGTTCATGATTGGGTGCGTGGTTTTTTGAAAATGATTAAGGGGTGAATCCTTGAAGGGGCCCATTGAATTGTAACAATTCTTTAATCTTCTTGCTAACTAGCAGTAGGTGTTCTTTTCTGTAACTGACAAAGGGTTTCAGCCAGTTAGTCACTGCAATTGATAACCATTTTGGTTGAGGCTATGTCTGCTGGTAGGATGATCAAATTTGGGTTGATCAACACATCTTTTAGGACCAGGGTTTTGATAAGCCTAAGACTGATGGCGTCAGGTAAGGTTTTCAGGAAATATATGAAGGGAATGGTTCTGGGGAACAGGCTATGGGTCAAGTAAGTATTGTGGTTGAAATTTCTGGAGACTATGTTCCAGGTGACCACAATTACTAGGCACAATGACTCGGAAGACAAAGTAGTACCACAAGTGGAATTTACAGCAGAATGATTTGTAACATTGTAAGGGCACCAGTGGTCTTAGTATTATTTACATTTCATTTTGGTGAATTTTAGTTCACTGTAATGGACAAAAGGCTTGCAAGAGGAAATGACAGAACTGCATGACTCTGGCTCAGCTGTCCTCAGCCATGATGCTTATGAGTGCCCTTGTGGCCATTTGCTCGAAGGAAGTGTTAGAAAACATAAGGAGTTATTATATGAAGTGAACGATGTACCAATCTGCTTCACTTCCACCCTATTTTTAACATTGACATCAAAATTCTGTCAAGCAGAGGTGCGGCCATTAGTAGAGTGATGATCAGTTGCCTGCTGTTTTGTGATTTACAACTGTAAAGGAATTTACTGCATACTTTTAAAAAAATCGGTACTTTGACTCATCACAACTGTTTTAATTTAGTAATGCATTACCTACCCATACCAGATCAAATGTTCAGATCGCAAAAACTCATTTTAGTCCACAGCAAAAGAACAAGATGGTAAAAGGAGTAAGAACTACCAACAAGAAAGCAGTTGCTGCAAGTCTTAAAGCCTTAGTAACATCATAAGCCGTATAGAATTCTGCCAATACTCAATGGGTTCTCAACAAATGAGAGATATTTACTCTCACACAAAGATCTGCAACAAAAGTAGTGTCATTAGCACAATGTTAATCACCAACCCAGTATAAATTATTATTATTATTTTTGCTTATGTTATGCCTTATTGATGTCAAGGTCATTAGAGGCGGGAAAGGACTGGGGACAAGGAACGGAAAGGAATTCAGCCATGGTCTTTTGAAAGAAGCATCCAAGCATTTGCCTGGAGTGATTTGGGGAAGCCATGGAAAACCCAAATCTGGATGCCCGGATGGGGATTTGAACTGGAGTCTTCCTGAATGTTAGGCCAGGCATTAACCGCTCACCCACAACACTTGGTCCCAGTATGGATTGGTTTTCAGATTGGTATTCAGTACTGTAAGAGTTAGCAAGTATTTGTGATTTGTAGTAGCAGAGACAGTGGTAAAAAAATAGCACATTGGTATCCAAAACCAAGGAGTTATTGGTCTGAGCCCCAAAAACCAGGTGTAAGGCAACACACAGTTGAGAGTGAGCATTGCAGACAGTGGAGGAGAGGTATGGCATGGAAACAGACAGTGTAGTGAGAAAATGTCTCTTGGGGTATAGACAAATTCAGTGATTAACTCTAACTGTGGATGCAATTAGATAACCTGATACCTATTAGAGTTTATGCATAGTCCTTAAAATGATTTTAGTTGCCAATCTGCTTGCATTATTTCACTGAAAGAGATCAGCTGTTGAAAATTGTGCAAAGAAATAAAAGTCTCTGCTGAAGATCATTTGATATATTCATAAAAGTTTCAGATTTAAAATGGTATCAGATTGCACTAGCACTTCATAGAATATTAAACCAGACTTCAAAACACAAAGAAGATTGCAGGTTATTCTTCAAATCAACATACACTGACATAAAGCATTCACTCTTGCAATATTAAACTAAATTGCAACCCCATTAGAGCGAATGTGAAATAACTGTTCGACACTTTGAGAATTTTCTTAAATTACATTTGGTGGCAAAAAGTTTATTACTGTACATCATCACGTTTCTAAAATATTCTAAGTTCTGAACATTACATTATGTGAAATGTTTAAAGCCGCAAAAGCTACATAAAAATCCTTGCTGCTACCCTATCACGAAACAAAGTGTCGTGCACCAGTTTCCGCGAGTGACTGGCGTAATGAGAAAAAATACTCGGGGTATTTATACTGTTTCTCCAGGTAAAATTTCCAGAGTTCCTGGACATTATTTTTATTCAGAACTTCCTGGATCTTTGCTATTTTGTAGAACTGATTATTCTGAATACTTTTGCCTATGATAAATTTTCGCCGGAACCTATTTGTTTAACCATTAATAATTTCTGAAATGTAAGGGATGATTATTTTCATGATGTCTGTCTGTAAAAGTAGTTAATCCCTCATAAAAGCACTTACATCACTTGATTCGTTTTAATTTTCTCTTTAATTTGACATATGTCTAAGTTCTATAGTTTATCTTTATTTGGCTCTAATCTTTCATTTCTCAAAATTATGTTTTACTTTCTGGAAATCTTGAACTATCTCCCTTATTTCTTCATAGTTTAAATGAATTGTACTATTCTTCTTGGAATTTAATGCTCCATTTAATTATTTATGTCTATTATTCTGATGGATTCCTATTTCCGCTTGACACATGTGAAAGTCTCCTTGAAAGCTTGTTATTTTTCTTTATGCACCATTTCTGCTTGGTGCCTCTACTTTGTGTAATACTTTATAATTGTTTGTGGAAAATAGCTTTTCTTCTGTATGAAACACAGTCACCTTTCTTATTTAATTTATTTTGTAGAAAACATCTAACTATCGAAAGATGCATGAACAGTTCTTAGTCCTTGTAATAAGTTCGTTAATTACTTTATGATATTCTGCCAACATCAGCTGAAACTAAATAGAGATAACATCTAAATCGGACTTCCTTCTGAGGTTGCGCGATTTGTAAATGGAATTTGCAATGATTTAGTTCAATATCACAACAAAGCCATATCTCTCCTAGCAACAAACACATAAAATAAAAACTGAACAAAACCAAACTAATACTAGCTTTTAATGGTTAAGAATATCACTCTATCATGTAATACTAGTTACCAAGAACAAGAACAAAAGTTTGTTGAGTATGATAAAACTATTTGACATGTAACAATTTTAAAAGTTAAATGCAATACAATGAGACCTGTAATGTAATAAGACATACAGAAAATAACATATTAGCATAAGTCAAAGATAAGTATGTAAAACTACTGCAAACATTTGATGCTGGTCATATGGTCATTAGGACCAAAGGCCAAATAAATGAAAGAAAAAAAAAAAAAACTTGAAGGAATCTATATATAAGCATGTTTGCATACAGAGTAAGTTATTAAACTGTGATTACCACAAGCTGAACACCTAAAATTCCATTTTCACCCTTTAAACTAAATTTTATTTCCAAACTATAACTGCATTACAGTTTTATTAAATTTTAGCTGTTATTTGGTCATGTTTCCAATCTATTTACTTTATTTAGAGTTGTATTTATTTATCCCTCTCAAGAAGTTATTGTGATTTATTTACAAGTTCCATTTTTTTTTTCTGGAAGTCTCTAGGTGCTGACAATACATTCATCATCATCATCCTCAACAGTTTCCAGCATCTGACCGGGTCTGCTTTATGCACAAGCCTCTCCATTTGCTTCTTTCATCCCACCACCTCTCTGTCACCACTTTGTTCCAATCCTCTCCTCTCTTCCGTACACCCTTCTCCACTCCTTTCAGCCATCCATCTCTTGGTCTTCCTCTGGGTCATTTACCATGCATCTTAATTTCATGGATTTTCCTTGGGATTCTCTGAGCCTCCATTCTCTTTACACGTCCATACCATCTCAGTCTGGTCCTTTCTTCCCTTTCCTGTAGGGGTTCCTCTTTTATGGTGGATGGTTCATTCCTTATTCTGTCCATTTTAGTAACTCCCATTCTACCTCTTAAAAACTTCATTTCGCTTGCTTGTACTCTGCTGATGTCCCGCTTTTTCATTGACTACGTTTCAGCAGCATAAGTCAAGATAGGCACATAGTACGTATGATATATTACTCTCTTACTTCTCTGTGGCACCTCTTTATTCCATATCAGGCTTCTAACGCTCCTTAGGAACTCCTCTGCTTGTCTTCCTCTTTCACTTATCTTGCCATCATTTCCTCCACATTCCTCTAATACACTCTCCAAGTACTTGAACCTGTTTACCTTCTTTAGTTGTTCCCCTGCCATCACAATTCCTTGGGTTAACCTATTCTTCTTTCTGCTTGTTACCATGTACTCACATTTCTTTACATTAAATTTCAGGCCATACTCCTCCACACTATCTGTCTATACATCCAACTGCCACTGCATTTCCTCTTCACCACCTGCCCAAATCATCCGCAAAAGCCATTACCTTCATGTTTTCCTCTCCCATCCTCAATGCCACCTTCTGAATTATTTCATCCATGTGAGAACGAAGGCTTTCACGGCGTATCGATGAAATATAGTCTTCGCGGGTTTTCCGCCGTATGTTGTTGAAGAGAGACAACAACGAGCTTTCGGCGGCTGGCTCTGCCGCCATCTTCAGGTTAGATGTGTGCTGCAGGGAGTACCAGCGCTGCATGATTACAATGAAGAGTAGTGGTGATAGGGCACTCCCTTGTTTTAGTCCATTCCTTTGTTCCAGCCAATCTGATCTACCTTCCCCCATTTGCAAAAGTTCACAATTCCTTGGTACTCTCCTGATGGTTTCTTTGGGAACTCTTCTCTTCTCCAAGGCCTTCCATACCTTACTCCTGAGTACACAATCATATGCTTTCTCAATATCAAGAAAAACCAACAGTAGATCCATTCCATACTCGTAATGTTTTTCCTACAGCTGTCTCATAGCAAATATCAGATCTACTGTCAATCTCCCTGGTCTGAAGCCATACCGCTCTTCCCTTAGCCCTTTCTCCACCCTGTCACTTATCCTTTTTTCTATGATCTTCTTATACACTTTGGCACATCAGTGTAATTCCTCTATAGTTTTTACACTCCTTCCTGCTCCCTTTTATTAATATAGGTATAATTATTCCTTTTTAGCAGTTTTCTGGAGTTGTGCCCTGATTCCATACCTTTCTCATCACACAGGATAGCCATTGCTTTTCTACTACTCCTGCTGCCCTTATCATTTTCACGCTCACTTCATCGATGCCTGGTGCCTTTCCACCCTTCATCTTACCCAGAGCTGTTTCCACTACTTCCAATATTAGATCCTTCTCTTTCTCTCCTACACAGCTGTTATTTTCCTGTATCATCCTGTGACCAATTTGGGTTCAGCAAGGCTTCAAAATACTCCTTCCACATGCTTTTTAGTTTTTCTGAGCTGTTTATTTCGTTTCCATCCTCATCCAGCATGTTGACATTTTCTATTCGCTCCTTCCTCTTCCTTTTTACCATTCCATATAATACTTTCTTATTTCCTTTGCTGTCTTTTTCCACCATGCTGGTCCATTTCTCCAGCCACTTCATCCTTTCCTCCGTTACTATTTTTTTGGCCTCCTACTTTTTCTTCACATATTCATCCCTTGTCTCCTGTGTCCTCTGGTTGAACCATTCCATTAAGGCCCTATTCTTGAGTTCCACTCCTTGTTTTATTCTATCATTCCACCATGCTGTTTCTTTCCACCTTTTGGTGATACCGGTCCTTCCACACACTGTTTCTGCTGCTTAGACTAACGTTGTTTTAAAACTGTCCCCATTTCTGCTATTGGTATCTTACTCATTATTATTCTCTGGTATTCCTCTTCAGTGCTCTTCTCTTTCAACTTCCACACTCTTAATCTCCTATCCTGTCTTTCTGATTTTCTCCTCTCTATCGCAATCCTCAGCTCCATTACTAATAGCCGGTGATCACTATCCAGTGTCTCTGATGTTATTAGCTTCACATCTGCTACACTCTGCTTTAATTCACCATTAAATATAAAGTAGTCCACAACTGACTTCCTCTACCAATCTCTACTGTACCATGTTACCTTGTGGCTCTCTTGCTTTTTGTACCAGGAATTTCCTATTTTCAATACATTTCTTTTGCAGAGATCCAGAAGCCTTTCCCCTTCATCATTTCTGTCACCCCATCCTTCTGTCCCTATTACTTCCTCATACCCATGCCTTTCTGTGTCTATATGGGCATTTAGTTCTCCCATAATTATAATATTTTGCCCATTTAACTGACTTTGCAACTCCTGCTCAAATTCCTCCTCCTCTTGAATTGGACAGCCTACTTGTGGGTCGTATACTTGAAGTACGTCTAGTTTTCTCCCTTTGACCGCTATCTTAACCTTCATCATTCTGTCACTAATCTCTTCCACTCCTTCTTTCAGCCCTTCTCTTGCAACTACCCCCACTCCATTTCTTCTCCCTTCCTCATTTCCATTCCAATACAGTTGGAAACCATTTCTCAGTTCTCTTCTACCCTTTCCTTTCCACTTTGTCTCAATTAACCCCAAAATATCCAACTTCCTTCTCTCCATTATGTCTACAATTTACTCCACTTTCCCAGTTAATGTCCGTATATTCAAGGATCCAAATTTTAAACCGTTTCCATAGCCATGTTAAATGTTTAAATTCTCTCCTCCTACAGGTTCTATGAAGCTTATTCCTTTTGTTGCACCAGCAGGGGATTCCAAAATTGGAGTAGGGATTCCTAGCACAAACCAGCAGCAGCTTGGTAGTTTTGGTAAATGTGTGAGAGAAAATTACCATGTCTGTCACACCAGAAAATCAGGAAGTCTCTTTGCAAGTTGCAACAAATATTTTAAGTCAAATATTGTCATAATTAATTCCAAGTAGTTCTGCACAATCCAATTTGAGACAAAGGGTTTGTAATGCAATGGTATCTAGTATTATGCCATTTGGTGGTATTTAAAATGTTTTTATATCAAATTTGATGATTTTTTAAAAATCTTTTAGTGTCTTGTTGAATAATACAAAGTGAGCTTTGAGTAATGACAAAGTGAGCTTTCAGAGGAACAAATTGGTCGTCAACCAAAGTTTTCCAGTTTTGTGGTTTATTATGACGTTTGCAAAAAGTGTGACATGTATGTAGGTTTGAAAAAGGAGATTTTAAAGCACATTTCAGGAGAAAAAAAAATGACAGTAAAATTTTATTGGGAACAACTACGTAAACTGAGTAGAGATCTTGGGGATCACAGGGAGCGGCTAACCAGGCAGGTCTTTAATGCTAAATGAGTGTTGAGATGTTTTGCATGAAATCAAATAGGGAATAAAATGGTGAACTATTGAAGAAGACCAAAGTTTCAGTGAAGTTATCACAGTAGCATAAACAAATTATGGTATGGGGTGATAGGTGACCAATAAATTTAAATGAGGAAGGGGTGAAAAAAGCCATGGTAATGCTACCTGTTGCAGTTTACCCAGAGAATTCCGTAAGTGGCAGATTTAGTTATAAGTGTCAGCATAAATGGGATGCAGTACAATCTATTGATTGATACAGGCATAGAAGTGATTTGTTGCCCAAGTATTTATGAAATTAAAGGATTATGTTCACACAACTGTAGGATCACTGGTTTGGATGGGAATAAAGACATTACATACAATAATTGGGATTTAAATGTTGCCTTTTTTTTGCTTATGGCTTTATGTGATGTCAAGGTCATTAGAGGTGGGAAAGGATGGAGGGCAAGGAATAGGAAAGAACTCGGCACAGCTTTTTAAAGGAAACATTCCAGAAATTACCTGGAGTAATTTGCAGAAACCATGAAAAACCCAAATTTGAACACCTGGACTGGTATTTCAAGTCTCATCCTCCCAAATGTGTATAAATAGTAGTACTTATGATGCAGTAGCTTATGAAATATCTACATTAAATTCTTCATATGTTGGGAGCCTAGGGATTGATACAATGCAATGATTGATGTGGCAAAATAGTCAATTGTTTTAAGGAAAGACAAGAGTGTACTGAAGAAGATGCAGAGATTCCACATGGTCATGAAACTGTACATGTAAAAGTTTTACATGAAAAGGAGCTAGCTAGCAATACTTTTATCAGTGTTCATGCTGATGAAGCTGATAGTTGCGCTAAAGTGAAGTGGGAAGCATTCCTTAAAGATAAACTGAACCATTAGCTGCAAAGAGATTTAGAGAACACTGAAGAATTATTACAGGAATTCAAAGACTTGTTTGTACCTGAGAGAAACCTCACAACCCTAGATATAGTTGAATGTAGAACAATTAACAAGAGCTGCTTTGCCCAGATACAAGAAGAGTCTCAGTCCCCCTTTCCATCAGATAACTGATTGATGCATTTGCTGATCAATAATTGAAAGATGGTATAATTCGACTTCTGAATAGATCATGGGTGATTCCAATAGTTATTGTACCTAAGAAGTGTTCAATTGTGAAAATTAAGTTTAAAATTAATATAGAAAATAGAGCTTTAAATCCTGTTACAATTTCAGAGACAGTAGATTACTTTGGTCAGTTTAAATATTTTACCAACCTAGATTTGTGTAGTGAAGACATTTTTTAAAAAAGCTTTCAATGTTCGAGAGAGTCATTTTGTGTATACCAGAATGTCTTTTGGTTTAAAAAATGTTCCAGCCACTTTTAAAAGACTGATGGATAGTATATTGAGAGGATTAAAGCCCCATGTTCTAATTTTTTTTTATATGAATGATGTAATTGTAGCTTCTAAGGATACTGAAGAACATGTTAATAACAATTGAGACTAAATCATTAACAAGTTTCTTGAGAAAAGGCACAAAATTTGAATGGTTATCTGATTTTGGTCAAGCAATTGACACTTTAAAAGAAACCCTCACAACATTCCCAATTTTGGTATTCCTGGATTCCACTAGAACCTTTCAGTATTTCCACAGATGCCAGTAATGTAGCATCAGGCTTAATATTATCCTAGATCATAAAAAGAAAACAATGACTGACTGATTATGCAGCCCATCGGTTGAAAAAACCAGAGACAAATAACAGGGTCACAGAAAGTGAACATAGGTCAGTCATTTTGGGTGTCAATTTTTTGCCATTTTCTTTATGAGAGAAAATTCACCATAATAACAGATCATCCAGCATTAAATGGATGTTAGGCTTAAAAGATTACAAAGAAATATTAGTGGCTAGGTCATAAGGGAGACATCAGATAGTATGTGAAATTTTGTACACAATGCATTAGGAGACAAAGTCTTTGAAGAGTTAAGTAGAAGTCAACAGAATTGCCAGAAACAGCAGTAACTTTCAGAGATTAGATATAATGGGTTCTTTTAAATGCACTAAAACAGGTTTCAGTCATGTTCAAACGATCACAGATGAGTTTCAACATTACTTAATCATAGGAAGATCAGACTGCAGAGTCTGTAGCTAGAGTTTTTATATTAGGATGGATATTGAATCACATGTTGGCATTGATGACTCAAGCTTGTAAGTTTCTGGATATCGAGAAGCTATGAAAAACAAGCTTTCAGCTGTAGAAAACAGTCAACCAAATGAATTCACGGAACAATATGGCACATGTTGTGTAGCTATGAAAAGAAGTAGAATATTGATTGTGATCTATTGTTAGTATCTGCAGTTTCAGATTACAGTACAAGGGCTCATGTTAGTACACAGAGGACTCTAATTGAAATTATCTATGGCTGAGAGATTACTTCATCTTTTCAACTATTAAAAACCTCAAAAGATATAGATAATCCCATACCACTTAGCTAGCATTCCAATTGAAGAAAATATGATCAGTAGTATGAGGGAAAAATCAAAAAGCATTTCAATCATAAGCTAAACAATATAACAAAGTAATGTTAAGTAATCCCTTTTTAATTAATGGTCAGACACACAAAGTCACCATAAAATGGTTAGGTCCATTCAAATTAAATATAATTTTTTTGCAGTTCAATCAAAATTCAGTTACCAGATAGAGTGTTAATTGTTCACAATGATCAACTCTGGGTATATAACTGGGCCAGGAAACACTGAACTCAGATGAACATGCTATAACAGAAACACAACATGCCCAACAACAAAACCAAGTTCAATAATATCAGAAAATCCAAGTCCACATTTGATATGCAGTAAAGGTCCCAGTCACCCACATAATGCACTGCAAAAGTCAACCATGAAATCACAAGAAAATTATCAGTGATTGTCACAGTACATACCTCTCAGTTTTCTTGTTTGCTGTAATACCAAGTAAAATTATGTGTTTTTCTTTTTATGACTGTTTAAGGTTTAACTTAATGATGTTTTATGATTTTGTAGCTTGTTGCAAAGAGGCAGGTATTTTGGCAATTTTCAACAACGTAACTTTGTCGGTTTGCATTTGTGTAAAACATATTTACTGCTATAAATGAATTTTTGTAGCTTCAAGCTGAGAGAGTAGTTTGGAGTGCTGAGCAGCAACCTAATACTGCCCAGTCAGTGCTGGTAAAGTTTTAGAAACATATACTATTCATATTTATTGGAGTGAAGTAGGTACATATGTAAGATGGATTATGAAAACTGTCATTGTATTCAGTAAAGATCATACATCATGTATAACATTTAACCAGAATTATATGCAGAAATATGAATCCAGTATAGCTGAAATACGTCCACTAATGGCTTTGAATGATGTAGGTGTAAGCACTCGAAAGTCTGACAAGTTCTATGTCTGAAGTTTGAAGATCTCTCGGGCGTGCAGCCGGGTCATTTGGTCGTAAATGTACGAATTTTCGATGGCGTACCGTGCCATCATCTTCAAGTAGCGTCCAGTGGTCGACGTGAGGAACGCAGTCCAGGACGCGACTGCTGGACTGCTCTGCGCGCATCGATATTTATACCCTCCGACCCCGCCCTCCCACTCCCGCCGGGTCGCTCCGATGGCGGTGGTGGGGGCGGTGCGTTACAGTGCGTCGAGCAGTGTCCATCAGTCTCTACACCACCTCCGTCGCGCACAGTGCCTCGGCTCTGGTTGCCGACATGTACATGGAGCACTTTGAGGATGAAGCACTGGAATCGGCACAGTTAAAACCAACGGTGTTCTACAGATATGTTGATGACACATTTGTCGTCTTGCCACACGGAAAAGAAGAACTTCAATCTTTCCTGCAACACCTGAACTCGATCCACAGCCAGATACAATTCACTATGGAGGTGGAACAGAACGGCCAACTACCATTTTTGGATGTACTGGTAAAGAGAAGACCGGATGGTACATTAGGGCACAGTGTTTACCGGAAGGCTACTCATACGGACCAGTATTTACATGCCACCAGCTGCCACCACCCGTCACAGAGGGAAGGAGTGCTAAATACACTGGTTCACAGAGCACGTGTGATTTCTGACAAAGACAGCTTGTCTGCTGAACTAACACATCTCAAGAACGTGTTCCAGAGTAATGGATATGACAACCGCCAAATTCGGCGCGCCTTAAGACGGAAGACCTCGCAAGAACCAACTGAGGAAGAGGACAAGCCAAGAGCCACAGCCTTCATCCCGTACGCCGGTAATGTATCAAGCAAAATTGGCAGAATTCTACGCTGGCAAAACATCAAGTGCGTGTACCGCCCGCCGGCCAAGATTAAAGCCCTACTTGGCTCGGTTAAAGATGATTTGGGTCTCAGGAAACCTGGCGTATACCACATACCGTGCGAGTGTGGAAAAGCATATGTCGGGCAGACTATTCGCACGATCGAAGAATGGTGTACGGAACATAAACGCCACACCGAACTACAGCAGCCGTCAAAATCCGCAGTTGCTGAACACTGTCTTGAGACACGGCATAATATTAAATATGAGGACACCGAAGTTCTGAGAAACACATCTCACTTCTGGGACTGTGTGTACAAGGAAGCCATCGAGATCCGGCTACGGAGTAACCTCATAAACAAAGACAACGGGTTCCAACTAAGCCAGGCTTGGAACCCAGCACTGAAGCGGCTCCGCAAACACCAGAGCCGAGGCACTGTGCGCGACGGAGGTGGCGTAGAGACTGATGGACACTGCTCGACACACTGTAACGCACCGCCCCCACCACCGCCATCGGAGCGACCCGGCGGGAGTGGGAGGGTGGGGTTGGAGGGTATAAATATCGATGCGCGCAGAGCAGTCCAGCAGTCGCGTCCTGGACTGCGTTCCTCATGCCGACCACTGGACGCTACCTGAAGATGATGGCACGGTACGCCATCGAAAATTCGTACATTTACGACCAAATGACCCGGCTGCACGCCCGAGAGATCTTCAAACATCAGATCCGCCGGGAAAACATACGATTACACAAGTTCTATGTCCTTTGCGTGTATTGTGTATCAACACCATCCTGACTTCATCTGTCATAAGTGGTGATTTATTCTCTTAACCTAATTTTTCTTTTCATTATTCACCATCTTTTGTTTCCTGGCAATATATAACTGGGAAAATAGGAGATAATAAGCAAATATAGATTTAAATATGGAAAGAAAGGGAAATCACCACTTACCAAAGGTGATGGCAGAACAGCATAGTAACATCAAACCCTGAACACAGAACGCACAGAATTTTTTGAGATTACAAGGTGTGAATCAGAGTAACAGACCAATCACTGCAAAATGGCAGTTAACATGGAGGGTAGGTTGGGGGGAGGGGGATTTCTAAATAGGAACCCTAGAGAAAGGTGAGGTAGGGCATATATAGACTGAAAAAAATATCTGTTTTTCAGATTAAGATGTACGCGATTTTTGTTGTGTAAATTAAAATATAAACACTAGTAATTCCAGCAGGTGAGTAAAGAAGACCCCTCTCCTCTCACTTTTTCACTGCTATAAAGCCATTTATAAAATATATATATAAAAATATACAAATAAAATTAGTGTGTAAAAATGAAGAAAGGAACAATACTTTAGAAACATAACTAAAAAAACATGACATCTGGTGGGCAGTGTTTCATGTTAGGTGAAAAAATAAAAGCAAGAAAACATTATTTTGAATTCTGATCCAGTGATTTTCCAGTGCCCAGTTTGTAATGGTATGGCAGGCCCTTCTTCAGAGTTGTGAGAGATTGCTGCCATTTGGGAGGACTCTGGTAGAAGGGACAGGGAAGAAGGAAATGAATTTAGATGTGATGTGGCATGAGCAGCAACTGGGTGAACAGGTTTCTGAATTAAAACCATTTGTGTGTGTCAACTCATTTTTATTGACAGTTGATTAGTGGTCAGACCTATGTAGACCAGTCATGGACTAGAGTGACTGTGAGGCTGACACTGAGACACCAGTAAATACTATTCATACCCTACAAATCCTACTAGTTCAAGTTGCCAAGAATAACATACTTTGAGACCTCCAGGGTTCCTTACAAGACCCCAAAATCAAATCCCTGTCCCTCCTTACTCTGAAGTATTCCTTTACCCCCACCTTGTAACTTCTTCCAAAGATCGACAGTGCTGGTAACCATGGGCAACCTATAGTTGCAACATTTGGTTCATCTACTGAAATGCTTTCTGCTCTTGTGGATCAGCAGTTCCATTCCCCACTTTAACATCTGTCTAAACGCTATGTTTCACTACCACCAGATTCCTTTCTTGTCTTTGTAGATGTCACTTCCTTACACACCAACATAGCAAACTGTCAGGGCCTGACTGCCATACAACTCTTCCTGGAAATGTAACCTCCATCCAGCCTCTAAAGTACATCCTTCCTTATTTCCTTGGCATGCTTCATCCTGTCAAAAAACTTCTCCTTCAACTATCAAGTTTATCATCACATATGTGGTACCTTCCATAGGTAACTACATGGTCCATGCAAACCTATTTCAGGGCCATCTAGAGCAACAATTCCTAAACAATGTCTTAATCAAATCTCTTGTATGGTTCAGATATACAAAGTATATTTTTATTATCTGGACCCACATACTACACTTCCTAAACTCAGATAAACAACAGCCACTCCATCAATTTTACCAGCACTTACTCCGACCAGGTGTGTAAATACGAAACCGGAATTTTTTCATAAAAAATACACATTTATTGTATAAAAACGATACAAAGCACCTTATTCGAAATGTTTTCTATTACAATATATGCATTTTTCCCATCTCTCTGGTAATAAAATTGTTCTTTTGACACAAACCAGTAATCGAGCCATTTTCATATATTTGTATATTTTCATAAGAAGTGAAGTGCTGCTCAGGGAGTGAGAGTCCCATCAATGTAAAGAAATAGTAATCAGACAGAGAGCTAAGTCAGGTGAGTAAACTGCATGCATCAGTATCACCCAACTAAGTGCCTCAATCATTTCCTTGACCAGTTTTGTTGTATGAAGCAAAATCACTTTGTGTTGCCTTTTCTGCTATTCTGGTTGTTTTTCCCACAATGTTTCATTCAAATTGATCATTTGCTGTTGACAACGTTCAGTATTAAAAGTTTCACCAGGTTTTCATAATAGATCACACCATTTTGATCCCACCAAACACAGATCATTGTCTTCTTTCCATAGCGATTTGGCCTTGAATTTGATTGTTGACGGTTAACATGGATCTTTTATGATTAGGGTTCTTGAAATATATCCACTTTTCATCACCTGTTGTCAGAATTCGTTGGAGAAATAACTTTCTTTTATCCCTGGCGAGCAGTATTTTACAAGTGGTTTTTCATTTTTCTTGCTGTCTTTCATTCAGTTCATGTAGAACCCATTTTCCCATCTTTTGGAACTTTCCCATCATTTTTAAACATATGGAGACAGCTTCCCATGTTACATTTAATTGATCTGCAAGTAGCTGTTGCATTTGAACATCATCCTCATCCAACAATGCTTGCAACTTGCTGTCTTCAAACTTCTTCATAGGCCTTGCATGGTCTTCTTCATGTCAAAATCACCACTTTTGAATTTTTTAAACCACTCGAAACACTGTGATTTACTGATAGAATGCTCACCGTAAACTTCAACAAGCATTCAATGTGATTCTGCAGCAGTTTTATTTAAATGGCAACAGAAAATCAACGATGGCTGCAAATCGTAGTTTGTAGGCTCAAAACTTGACATATTCAACATTATTGAAAACTACACTGTAGTATAAAACTTGTATTGCCGTGAGTTGAAAATCTCTGTCAGCTGTCAAAAAAAGAAAATGGTAAAAATGACACAATCTGACGGTAACTGCATTGTTATCTAGAGCCATACATTGTCAAATTCCGGTTTCATATTTACACACCTGCTACACAGTTACCTTTCTTGATGTTAAAATTTCCTGAAAGAAAAGTTGTTATGTAAACTGTTTACATCAGACCTACAGCAATACCTTCACTGTAACAGTTGTCATTACTTCCACACCAAATGTTCCCTTCCCCTCTGTGGTAGAAGCATCTATCTACAAATACAATGAAACACTGAAAGAAGCTCTCATTTCCCACTGCTATCCGGCTTATATAGCACAAAAAAATTTCTTACACTACAACTTATCTTTCACAAAACTAGTCCAATTCCATATGTCTTAAAATTAACTGCAGCCCCATTTTCATAACCCAGTTCTCTCCGGGGCTTGAAGTCCATTAACTTAATCCTTTGTCAAGGGCACGAGTTCCTACATTATTTCCCTGAAATGCACACCCTTCTCCACAGAATCTTGCCCACTGAACCACATACATGGTTCAGCAGACCACCCAATCTCAGGAATATTTTGATGCACAAATGTCCCACCTTCAGATTCGCCCAAACTAACATACAGATCATTCACGTTCAATAGAACCCATTGCAATACATGCAGCATGTACCTGGCTACCATCACCTACTCCATTCTGACCAAATGGGATACTTTTCCCATCACTGAACATGCCACATGCAATACTCACACCTCATATATCAACTCACCTGCCTGCAACTGTTCCAGATCAGATATATGTCTCGTCACTACCCAATTTTCCATCAGAATGAATGCCTACTGGTAAACAGTATATACCAGAAAATTATATTATCCAAGGGCAGCCAGTGCCACTATCTACAACTGAACAATTTAACAGGTTAATACCACAACCCCTCTTAGCGTATCATTGTATCCTAAATAACAGATGTACTCTTATTCAAATACATATAGTGAATAAATCTTTAACATTTTCTTTTTACATTCTCTCACATTCATTACTTTGATGATATTTCCCCACAACCTATATAACTCCAGAATTATCAATTCACCTTAGCTTTGTTAATTGGGTTTCCCATTCAATCAGCAGTCGTTGGCTTAATCACATCCGACCTCCTTATTAAGTATCTCATCTATTTTCAAGAATAAGATTCAATATTGTGTTACATTTTTGTCTGTTTTATGTATTGCATCCCACAACCATCATCTATAGTAAGTTGTGGTTCAGCACATGCCTCAGGTGATGACAGGGTGGCATGAACACACAAACAGGTACAAACAAAAGAAATGTTGCAATTTTTGGGTTTAGGCCCATTATCAGCAGTAGTACATGGTGAACGGTGGACTCTGCATCATCACCTGAGGAAAGCAGTGGTTCATTTTCCTATCCTAACATGTAATTCTGTATCGCTGTTTGGCACCTCATGTTTCCTCGCAACTATTTATATAAAGGAAAAATTCTGACACACCCATAACTCACCAACGTTGAAGGAAGAAGGTCAACAGCAACAAAATATATTTAAAAAAAAAAGAAACCACAGTATTTTGGTCTCTTATTTACTCATGCAAATAAAAATATATGACTGATCTTGCACAAGTACCCATGCTCATCACAGCGATAGGAATAGAGGTTTGGCCGTTACAATTGGAGTGGAGGTAGTGGGGAAGCAAAAATAATATCAGTTGAAATGTTAATTGCAGGAAAGATATTAATCAAAAGAAAAGAAAAAAAGGAGATGTAAAAGGTGAAAAATTATATAAACTGTAAAAGATAAATAAAAAATATACACTATCTGATCAAAATAACTCGACATCTATCCAAAACTGCATTCAGACTACCCATGTCACATTCCCTATTATTGGATATTAATATGCAGTGGCCCCATCCTTTGCCTTATGACAGCTTTAGCTCTGCTGGGGAAACTTACAGTGATGTGTCTGAATGCAGCCTATTCTACCCATATTGTATTTAAATATACTTCCTGTTGTTATTTTAATAAGTATTCTTCCAAAGTCTTGGGGCGAAACATCAATACAAACTTAATCTTTAAACATTTGAGTGATGATAAACATTCATATATTTCATTGATCTTTATTTCTGTTACATATCCAAAGATTACAAAGGTCCTCGGCAAGCAGTAACTAGATATCCTTAACTCAAAAGTGCACACTAAACCTTCTCGCTCACCGACTAGTATTTGTTAAGCTTGTTGCTGCCATGGCTACCAATTCCTTTTATAATTTCTCCATGTTATGCCACAACCCTCCCCAAGTTTACAATACCTTTGTGAAAAGATTTTGGTAAACTTTTCTAGGGGTTATATAGGGACCTTTGTACCTCTTCGCTCTGTCATTAATTACAGTACATATATAATTTTTTCAAAAATAACAACAATGAAATAAAACCAATAAAACCCCTCTTCGGGTCCTGTCACAGTAGTGCCGTGCCTTCACTAGTCCACTCGTTACTCCAACACGAAAAGCCTGTAACGATAACATTTTAGTATCATTACTCTTATCAGCTACATGTTAGACACTGGAGACTGAAGCAAATATGATAGCGGCCCATACACTAGCAGGATAACGGGCAGTCTCAGAATGCGGTGGGCCACCCTTGTCGCAAATACGACACGCCAGGCTTTTCACCCCACATTCCAAGCGTCAGCCTGCGACCCCTCTATCGCCACTAACACACAGTCTGACAGAACGTCTTGGACTGACACGTATTCTGCAGCAATGGGTACTCTGTCCGTTAGCAAGGATGTCTTAACTGATTTTACTAAACTGCACGAGACCTTCCCATGTTTATGGAAATTGAAAAGTACAGACTATTTTTTAAAAATAATAATAATTTAAAGAATGAAGCACACAAAAAAATTAATACTTTTTTTTTTAAACCGCATTTTCCGGATGCGGACGTGAATTTTACTAAAGCAAAAATTCAGAGTATGCGTAATAGTTGCCATAAAGAAATGCGCAAAGTGGAAATAAGCAAAAGAAATGGAAAAGGAATAGAGGATCTATATAAACCCTCCTTGTAGTACTTCAGGTTACTGTTATTTACAAAGGATCAAGAGATACCAGAAGAAAGCATTGAGAATGCGGAACATGGTAAGGAATATAAATAATTTTCTCGGGTGACTAGCCGAGTTATATGAATGTTATAGTTACACGATATTTCGGCGCACTGAATCATCGACGCCATCTTCTGGTGAAGTGAGGTCAGGAACGTGCGAAGTTGCTGAGCTAGACCAGATTACCGCTGCTAACCTCTGATTGGTCGGCTGTAGAACCAGTCGTAGCAGGGGTCAAATCTCGTTGCGGCTTGAATCGATGCTAAGGTGGAGTTACGGCTAGATTTGATGTCCGTTTTTACATGGCATGTAGCGGACGGGCTTAAAGTCATCGCTCCTTCGAAGATGATATCATAAAACAAAGCATTCAGCATAAATTGTTTATCCGTGTTGACCCATCAGTTTGATAAACAATTTATGCTGAATGCTTTGTTTTATGATATCATCTTCGAAGGAGCGATGACTTTAAGCCCGTCCGCTACATGCCATGTAAAAACGGACATCAAATCTAGCCGTAACTCCACCTTAGCATCGATTCAAGCCGCAACGAGATTTGACCCCTGCTACGACTGGTTCTACAGCCGACCAATCAGAGGTTAGCAGCGGTAATCTGGTCTAGCTCAGCAACTTCGCACGTTCCTGACCTCACTTCACCAGAAGATGGCGTCGATGATTCAGTGCGCCGAAATATCGTGTAACTATAACATTCATATAACTCGGCTAGTCACCCGAGAAAATTATTTATATTTGCAACGCCGAGAAAAACTACGTAATTATGGTAAGGAATATTAATTAAATAATGGCATTACTACATTGACGATACTGATATAAATTTAATACTTAAAGGTTTCTGTAATATTATTACGTTGTGAGGTAGAGTAAAAAAACAAAAAATTAAGTTAAAAATATTTATTCATTTATTTATTTGTCGTATGGCAAGCAACTAATACAATAATAAATACATACAATGACAAGAACGTTGGTACTGTTTGCAAGCTGATGTCCAGTTCTTCCAGCCATTCCATAAAGGAACTTGTAGCTCCAAAACATCTTCAAATGGTCCATCATACTTCCGTAGAGGGCATTCCCTGATAATATGCTCCACACTCTGGGAAGGAGCACCGCAGTCACATGCAGGAGAATCCTGAAGACCCCACTTATACAGCATGGCATTGCATTTCGCATGGCCTGTTCTTAGGCAATTTAGTTTGACCCACTGGTCTCTATTTAGATGGAATCCTGGAAGTCCAGTTGTGGGATCTTTAATATCTGGATGTTTTACAGATGCGGAGTTCCAGCTTTGTCACCATTTTTCCATGACATCAAAGTCAAATACATCTTGCCATACCGGATTTTTGGATTTAAGACGAGTGGGTGGCAAGTTATTTAGAACCTCGTGGATTGGGAGATCCTGTGGATGATCAGGATGGTGTAGTTTTATCCACTCACGTGCTGTTGCTTCTTTGCATCTTATCTCTGGAGGTGGTATTTTGCTGATCAGGTGCAACCAGGGGACTAGGGTGGATTTTAGGGTGCCAGTTATTACTCTCATACACTCATTCAGGTGGACGTCGATTTTTCTAGTATGAGTACTACGTTGCCACACTGGAGCACTGTACTCAGCAACAGGGTAAACCATGGTGAGAGCAGTTGTTCGTAGTGTGTCGGCATCAGCTCCCCACAAAGTACCAGCTAGCTTCTTCATGATGTTGCTTCGTGTTTTCAGTTTCTGACTTGTGTTTTCGAAGTGTTTTTTGAATGTTAAGCAGCGGTCTAAGGTGATGCCAAGATACTTAGGATAGTAATTATATTTCACCCTCTGGTGGCAGAAGTTCACTTTGAACTGCTGATGTGCTATTCTATTGCTCAAGTGGAATGCGCATACTTCTGTTTTCATTGGGTTCGGACAAAGTCTCCACTTCCTATAATATGTGTTCAAAGTTTCTAAGTCATTAGAGAGAATGCTCTCTCCTTCCTCTAATGTGGCAGTTTGGACGGCGATAGCTAAGTCGTCAGCGTAGCAGAATTTATTGCCAGTTGTTTCTGGCATGTCACTGGTGTACAAGTTGAAGAGCAATGGAGCTAGTACTGACCCTTGAGGTAATCCATTTTTTATTCTAAATGACTTACTTGTCTTATGTCCGACGGTGACCTTAAAATATTGGTTGGTCAGCATATTCTTCTGGAGTGATGTTAGTTTCCTGCAGGGTATATGTTTTTTAAGTTTAAGTAGCAGTCCATCCAACCAAACTGTATCATATGCCACTGTTAGATCGACAAAGGCTACTGATGTTTTTAACTTCTTCTGAAATCCAGCCTCAATATATGATGTCATTGCAAATACTTGCTCACAACAGCTCCATTTTAGCCTGAAAACTGCTTGATATGTTGGTGTTATGATATTTATTATTCCTTGTGTGCAGTTAAGGAGAGGCGTTCTAGAAGCTTATAGCAAACACTGAGTAGAGCAATAGGTCGATAGCTTGAAGCATCATCTGCTGGTTTGCTTGGTTTGAGGATCGTCAAAGTGTGAGCCATCTTAAATTCTGGAGGGACTATCCCAGTGTCCAGGATATCGCTGAAGAAGTTCTTGAGCCAAGTTCTTCCCTGCTTGCCGAGATATCTTATGAATTCTGGGAAAATGCCATCTAACCCTGCAGCTTTCCTCATTTTTAGCATTCTGATGGCTTTCTCAACTTCTTCATGACTAAATTGATTAGAAAGGATAGGATTATTTCTAAGGTTGTTATCCATTTCAATCATCTCTTTCTCCATCCGTTTCTTCATGGCAGGATCTATTGGGACTTTGATCAGCTCTTGTTTTGATGTGCAATGCCATTTCAGCTGGTGTAATTCCTGGCTCCTCTTTGCACATGTTTGAGGCTGCACCCAGTTTTCTAAGGAGAGTCCATGCATTTCTATTGGAGCGAGTAAAGCTCATTTGAGAAGTTAGCTCTTTCCATTTCTGTTTCCTCCCTTCATTCAGTTTTTCTAATATTCTTTTTCCTGTTTCAGGGTCACCAGTTTTTTGATAAGTTTCATACAAAGTTTGCGTAGAGTTGTCCCAGCATGGAATGTATTGTTTCCTGTACCCTCGAGGGATGTTTCGTCTAGCGGCAGCAATAACAAATCTCTTGTAGTTTTTCACTTTTGGGGGCATCCATCGCAGGTTATTATCTACCTCGGAGCTATAATTGTCCCAGTTTGCTCTCTTTAAATTCCACCTTGGTTTATGAATCGATCTGATAACAGGTATTGTGATACCAACACTGATTAGTGTGGGCCTGTGTTGGCTTCTCGGAAAATGCTGAAGGACTTTCCTTGTGTGGTCTAAAGGTTTTCTCTCATCTGTGGAAACAAAGACCAGATCAGGATTGGTGTCAGATTGCCATCTAGCAAAATGGAATGTTTTCTTTTCTTTACCATCATAGCTGAGATACAGATCTTGATTTTCGTACCACACAGTAAGTTTCTCTCCATTTTCATCAGTATTTGGGTAACCCCAGGATGTATGTCGGCTGTTAAAGTCTCCTACATATATGCAAGGTTTTGGTAGTGAGGGCAGTGGTGGAGTTGGCCAGTTGGAAAGAGGTGGTTTGTAAACTGACGCAACAGTTAAATTGTTGAGTTTGGCAGTAATTATTTCCATTTCATTGACTTTTTGACAGTTCACTTCCGAGATGTTGCAAATGTTACTTTTGGCATACATGGCTGATCCGTGTATAGGAGAGGGAATTCTCGCTATCATTCTGTATCCTGCAATCTTGCCCCTGCTTTCCAAATCTTTTTCAGTCATGTGGGTCTCTTGAACAGCTAAGATGTTAATTTTGAGGTCAGTAGCTAGTTTACCAAGATATTCACATTTAGCAATTGTTAATCCTTCTGCATTTATTTGAAGAATCTGAGCGCTGGGTAGAAACGTTCAGGTCAGTTGGCTCTGACAAGTGCCGTTGTTCAATTTCATCTTCAGATTTTTCATCTTCTGATACTGCTTTGTGTGACCGTGAGAGATACGGGATCTAGTTCGGTCGCCTATTGTGAAGATTATCAGCCGTCTTGCATCAGCAGTCCGTTGTCCAGGATACACCAAGAGGAGGTTTCAAATTTAAACAATAATTATAAAGGAAAAATTTATTTTTATCATTACAGACTCCATTGAACAACGTATAAAAAAAACTCTACAGAAGAATGTTCGATTATAATAAATCCTGAGTCGAAGAAAACAAAAACTGTTAGTAAAAGAAATAAAAAGTATGAAAGATTAATAATACTTGTAAAATGCTTACAAATCTAATGTCTTTTAATGAAACTAAAATTAAACTACAGTTACACATGTACGATAAAATTAAGTTCTTCCTTGACTAATCATTTCATCTTGCCAATTTACTTGCCCTTCTGTGTTGAAGTATTCGCAATATCTTTCTCTATTCAATTTTGCATCTTCAGTAGCGTTTCTGACAGAATGTGCTTCCAGTCCTGTGAGAAGTGTGATATTACAATCATTTTCTGTGCTTGTTTACTGTTGCCAGTACATTCTACTACTTCTTCTAAGAAAATTGTGCAATATACAGCAAGCCAAAACAATGTATTGCATATTATGTTCGTCTGTAATATTAATGGTTGTTAGAAAAATTCTAAATTGGGCTGCTAAAATCCCAAATGCATCTTCAACCACATTTCTAGCTCTGCTTAAACGATAGTTAAAAATTCTCCTTCGGTAATTTAATTCTATTTTGCTGAATGGCCTTAGAACATGTGTATGTATGGCAAACCATTCATCACCAACAATGACAAAGTTGAGACCAGCTGTGTTGTCTTCCTTTGCAGGAAAATTTAGTTTTCCTGACTTTAAGAGTTGGTCTTGTCCACTCCAGAGCTCCACTGTCCAATAATCGACCCTGTTTTCTTACGTCAACATATATAAATTCATTGTTTGAATCAACTAATGCCATCAAAATAATACTATAAAACTGTTTGTAGTTGTAATATTTTGCACCTGAATTAGGTGGTGGTTTAATGCGAATATATGTTCTTCCACAATTAATAAATTGAAAACGTTGGTTAAACCTATCTGTGATGCTTTTACAATCTTCTTTGGTTTTAGGGAACTGTAACAAAAGATTTTCTGCTTTTAACTGTTGTAATTAGCATTTAAAATCATTTCTAATATTCATACATAAGTATTTTTGATAGTATTTCATTTTTCAGGATAAAATCACACCCAAAGAAGCAAAAGAAAAAGAAATTTGGAAGAAATTTTTTTAAAGATATGCATTTCAGCTTTGAATAAAGAAGACATCGATGACAAACAAACTTTTGTTGGTAAAAATGTAGCAGCTAAACTTAGGCAAGTTAATTTCGAACAGAGAATTCTGGCTGAATCTCTTATACAACAAGTTTTAACAAGAGCTTTGTTCAACAAATTAACAAGAAACAGCTTTAGAAGAACATAGTGTATCGAAAAATCCGTCTACATCTTATGCATCAACTAGTGTACAGTCACAGTGTACAATCGTAAGCAATGACCACGAGAATAATCTTGCAAATTGTACTACGATACAGCCTTATAATGACTCGATCTAACAGTTCGAGAAATTAAGTTAAGACATGGAATTTTTTGTAATGTATATACCATTATGGAAATAAATGTTTTAGAAATTGCTTTCATGGGATTATATTTTAGAATAACAATTAACGGTTATAACCCATGTCAAATTCCATTTTCTGTTTTCCCCTCCTTAAAATGAATTAATAATAAAATCACTTATTTGAAGAAGTACTTATAAAGTTATTTGTATATACTATATCTATATGTGTAAAAGTAAATGTATAAAGAACATTGGCAAAAATTAAGGGGGTTGAAAGGGGGAGAGGGTTTGGGTTTCTGTAAACCAGCAAACCAAATGTATACAGTATTTTTGCTTTGTTTTAAAGTGTAAGTGTGCAAAGTTGCATCGATAAAACTGAGGGGTAAAGAGGTGGAAGGTATTTTTTTTTTTTCCTTCTCCATAAAAAAATACATATATTTGGAAATTTTCATGGGGATCAGTCAAACGGTGTTGAAGTCTATAAATCCCAGATACCAACATCCATTTTTAAATGTATAGACATATACGAATATGTTTACATATAATTACCTTCATATAATCATTCCTGAGTTTCTAATACAATATTCGGCAGGTTTCAGGTAAAATATCTGCCAAAGATTGAGCTGAAATCCCACTTGAAAATTTAAGATCTTCATAAGATCTCCCTTCAAATGGCCCCTAGGAATTTGTGCCGGTTGAAAGCCCTAGGGAACCCTTCAGCGCACGGGTATAATAACGGTTTTCCACCATACACACGAGGGTCTGGACCGTCGTGAGGGAAGTGAGCAGCCGTGTCCTTGAACATTCCCACGTGTGTGTGGGCGACGAAGGATCAGGCGTGCGAGCGACCAGGGATAACGAGCGGACACTGCCACTCATCGTCCCTCGCTTGTCCCACTAGTGTATGGGTGGCTATTGGATTTAGGTTGGAACATTAGGCAGGCCAGTCCATTTAAGAAAATTTATTGTCCACAAATCATTGTCTCATAGATGCAGCTTCATGAAATGGTGCATTGTCATGATCATAAAAGCATCATTTCTGAACTGGTTATCTACTGTACACAGTACAAAATGTGTTTGAAATGGGTTCATATCCTTCTGCAGTTAGAGTTGTAGTGAAGCCAGAGGTACTGCTTGTGAAATCAAGGACAGGTGAGCAAGCAAAATTAAACAACAGGAAGAGAGCCACGACCAACAATGTAGAACATGAATCAGTGATTTGGCAGTTGTACAGCACTGAAAGGAGAATGTATGCTGACACTATGGCCACATGTAATACATTGAGGATAGGATTTGTCCTTTCCAGACAGCTGGAGCGGAGTGATAGTTATCCTAGTAAAACCCTCAGCACAGCTAGCTCAGGATCTGATAAACACATTGTATCACTGTCAGTAAGCATCACTGAAGCAGCAGGTAGTCGACGTGATCGGAATGGATCCACAAGAGATATTCAACGGCAAACCAGCAGGTAGGCTATGCTGATAGAAAGGGGTTGGATGTTGAGACAGATTGGGTTAGTTAGTCAGTGTTGCAGTTTCAATGTGTTGCAATTGCTGTGATTGGGTTAGAGGTACCCATGTTACAAAGCTCTCTCTCCTCATTCCCATAATGTTGGTGGTCATTAGCAAGGTGCCACTGCAACAGCTTTATCAGTTTCATACAGTTATAGTTCAACCTGAAATGTTATTTCCAGTTATGTGTAGATATATGGATGGTTATTGGTGTAGCCTACATGCTTTCAGAAACCTCCTGTATGTAAATATTCATCAATTAATAGCCCTGATTTTTCCATAATAAGCCTATCACAAGACTCGTATCTGAAGAATCATTGACTTCTATGCTTGTCGCTTATTCATGCGTACCATATAGCAATCTTGTCTAACCACTTGACCAGCAGAGCGACCTCGTGGGTCACCCCATCCAAGTGACACTGGGTCACTACAGAGTTGGGGGGTTAAGCCAATGTGAATCGGTGTTGGTGTTCACAATGGATCACTGTTTCTTTGACCATAGTAGGAGTCATTACATATTTAGTTTTTCTGTAAATCAAAGCCCTGAGTCAAAAAAGAGACATATTGACTTAATGTAATTACACAGGAGTAGCAAGCAGATCTGTCAGTTCCATTATCCAACTTCCCGTAGAGCCACAGACAGAGTTATTAGAGAAGCAAAGGGAAGTATCATCTGTAATCAGGATGAGAGTTGGAGTTTGCAGTACTGGCAGTCCAGGAGGGTTCAATGTATAGGCCAATGTCAACATGTAGCTGGTTAGAGCTTTGCAGACTAGCAGCCATTAGCAGGCAGGGCAGGTCTACAATTTTGCTGTCAACAATACAATGCAGCAGCCAGCACAACAAGGTCAGAGTCCATTCAGCAACTGTCATACAGGCAGAGTCACGCACACGCACACACACACACAGCATACGACTACATCGGCATTTCACAGTGACACAATAAAACACTATAACCAAGCAGTGCATAAATAGATGTCAGGAGTTAACAATTCATGCATTAACAGAAGCAAAATTAATTCCATCAGCAGAAACCATAGTTAAGAATTGTAATAAATTATATGACTGTTATATTGAAAAAATTATTCCTGGGAAGTCGATAAGTCATTAAGGTTAGTGAAAGATGCGTATTGTGATTAAATCGCACAGTATACATTAGAAAAAGATCTCTGCGCCTTACTAAATAAATTTTTGAAAATAAAAATAAGTTAATGTGTGAAAAAAGATAAACCGCTATAAGTTTGCTGCTGTAAGAGAAGTACTGAAAATTGAACAGGCAGGTATTTTGGGAAGATGTAGTCCATAATTTATAATATTGTTAACTAGAAAACAAGTTACTGCAGTGTGTGAAATTATGTATAGAATGGAGATAGCATAATACTATTTATGATTATATTCCAGATTCAAGGTAGAAATTGCTAACAGAGTGTGTTCTCCATTGTAATTAAAGAAAATACTTTGAGATCAGGAATCCTTGGATCTAGAAGAGACAGATCTTTTCTGTAATAAGCAATGATTATTTTCTTTAGAAATTAGGTATGTTATCCACGAACCTACTACGCTGTCGTAGCGAGGGAGAGGTGATACTCCCACGTGGCGCGTCCCAGGTGGCGGATAGGGGGGTCCTCACCGGTTTACCGGCGGACTTGAGCAAAATAAAATAGCCCTCGCGGACCAAACACACCACAGCAAGACATCTGCTGCCCATACGAACTAACAATCCGTACGATGAGAGTGAATCGATAAAATGATTCATTCGCCCTGGGTGTTTTCACGCCCATCAGCAAAAATCAACCATAATTTAGCATGATGGAAACACAAGCAAAAGAGCTAATACCTCAGGCCCGAGCTGAAGACAGTGACGGCGAAGCTGGTCATTTGGATTCTGGGGGGCCAGGGCATCATGCAGGGAAGGGTCGGAGCTTCCTAAACCTCCTCAAACCAAGAAAAGTACAGTTTATTGGTACACTTAATGTACAGACATTAACAAAAACAGGCAAACTTAAGGTACTGACAGATACCTGTGACAGGTTTAGGATCCTTGTACTTTCAATACAAGAAACAAGGTTTTGTGATTCCAATCATTTTGACTCAGATGGATATTGCATCTATAAGGGAAAACTCGCAACTAAATTACTTAATAGTAACTTACGAGTATTTGGAACTGCTTTCCTAGTGCACAAGAGTATCCTGAACTCAGTTGTAGATTTCTCATCACCCTTGGAACGTCTCTCTCTGCTCACAGTAAAATGTGCTAACAAGGCCTACACACTGGTGAATGCACATGCTCCAGTCAACAATGAACCAGACAAAAACAAAATCGAAAATTTCTGGTCACAATTGGAAAGAGTACTTGCCAAAATCCCTCAACACCATGTCAAGATCCTTCTCGGAGACTTTAACGCACAAATCGGCAGAGAAAAGGAATACAGACGTATAATCGGGAATTTTTCAGCGCATAGAAAGACAAATGCAAACGGACAGCGCCTAATAAACAATGACCAATCTCCAGTTTATGTCCACCCACTTTAAGAAGCCCCCTCGGAAGATGACAACTTGGAAATCACCAAACAACCACATAGGTGAATACCAGATCGATCATGTAGCGATTACCAGAAACTTGTCTCCAGAAATTATGAATGTGAGTGTACGAAAGGGTTATGTAGAGTCTGACCACTACCTTTCACAAATCAAAGTTCGTTTCAGACCCAATCGGAAACTATATCAAAAGCCTAAAAACCACGCACTGATCCAGAATACTTACAAGAACATGCACAGGAATTCACACAATCACTTCAGATAAACACACAGGCATGGAACGAGCTTCTTGATACCATTCAAGAATCAGCAAGGAAACTTGGCCAGCCTCCACGGAGACGGAAGCACAGATGGTGGACATTAGAGTGCGATAAAACACTGGATTCACGTATCAAAGCCTGGAAGAATTGGAATAGCCACCGAACACCAGATAATTGGCAGATTTTTTTAGAAACACAGAATAGAACATCCAAAATAATCAGACGGTTCAAACGTATGTACCACATTAAGAGATTAGAGGAAATCCACAATGACTTCAAAAGAAACAACACAAGAAATTTTTTCAAAACTTTTCGGGAAGAACTGTCTACATTTAAACCTCCAAGTCTTTGCTTCCGTCGATCTGATGGTATGCTTGAAACCAACACAAAGGCCAATTGTGACATTCTGAAGCAGTTCTTCGAGAAGCTGTACAACTGGGAACCACCTACAGAGACACTCCATTTCCAGATACCCTCCCCAAACCACGACTCAGCTCCACCAACACTGGGTGAGATCCGAAATATCATACTTCAGTCGAAAAATAACAAAGCACCAGGGGAAGATGGAGTAATAGGCGAGATGCTCAAGATCGGGGGCAAACTACTGACTGACCGGCTGCACGCTATTATTTCAAATATATGGGAGACCAAAGTCATACCTGCAGACTGGAAAATTGCATTAATTCATCCGCTAAATAAAAAAGGAGACAGGACAGATCCAAACAACTTTCGAGGGATTTCACTTCTGCCAGTCGCCTACAAAGTACTTTCTTGTGGCCTCCGGTCAAGGTTGGAGAAGCAGACAGAACACAAGATTGGTGAATACCAAGCAGGATTCTGACCACACCGATCATGCAAAGAACAGATCTGGAACTTAAAAATGATACTCCAACATCGTCAGTCAACCCGCACAGTGGCAACTTTTGTAGACTTTAAGAAAGCATATGATTCGATTGACCGCACTACGCTGTTCAATATACTACGTGAATACGGAGTAGATAATAAAACAACTATTTTAATTCAACAAACTTTGACAAATACAACTTCAAAAGAGAAATTTATGGGTGAAATCTCTGAATCTTTTGAAATTAAAACTGGTGTAAGACAAGGAGATGGGTTATCACCACCCCTGTTCAACTTGGTACTAGACAAGATCATTAGCATATGGAGAAAAGAAATATCTGGAATATATATGGGAACAAAGGATAAACGAATCAACATAAAATGCCTTGCTTTTGCGTATGATCTAACAGTAATTACAAAAACTGTTGAGGAAGCCAAACATGCTGTTGAGTAGCTTCATGAGATAGCTATCAAAACCAGCCTCCAAATCTCTTATGAGAAAACGCAATATATGGACGCCAAAAGTACAAACCTGAAGCCACTCGTGACCAAATATGGCACTATCAAACAAGTTAAACACTTTAAGTACTTAGGAGAAATTATTGGGAATACTGGAACTGAGAAAGAAGCCCACAAAAGCCGTGCTGAAAAACTGCAAAAAGCATATGCAATTACTTGGAATACTTACAATAAGAAATCACTTTCCATCAAAGCCAAACTCCATCACTACCACACCGTCGTTCTTCCAGGAGCACTGTATGCGACGGAGACATCATCATTAACGGTAAATGTCAAAGGAATAGAAAAAATAGAAAGACAGATACTGAGAAAAATATTCAGCCCCAAAATCCAAGATGACATCTGAATGCGAAAAAGCTCAGAAGAACTGTATTCACTGACAAAGATTCACATCACTCGCACAGAAAAGACGCATGAAATTTTATGGACATATAGCACAAATGGATGAATCATGACTTACCAAGAAAAATTTCCACATCGTCAACGGTCCCCAACAAAACAAAGCATGCTGGTTTGTAGAAACCCAGAAGGACCTTGCAGAAGCCAGCCTTGACCCATTCACATCCACATGCAGTAAATACAGACAATTGATCACCTCACATAAATTTGCCCCTAATAGCCCAACATCAAAAAATCTGAAACTCAGAAATGCATGGACACAAGAGAAACGTCAAGCCCACAGTGAAAGGAAGAGGTGGTTTTGGGAAAATAAGAAGAATAGCAAGAAAAATAATGCAAATTAATGGTTCCATGCGCTCCTTGGCGGGCTAAACGATATAATAATAATAATAATAATTAGGTATGTTATATCAATTATAGAATGAGTGTTATTTTACAATATAACTGGATGTGTGATTCAGCCAAAGATGTTGACCAGTTAGCAGAAAGTCGACCATATGGTTTTGTTGCCTAAATAAGATATTTTATAACAAGTGAGGTACCACGGAAAATGTTGGTACTATAGTTAATTCAAATGGAAGCAATCAACCTAGTACTTAAGTGCAATATATATTCAGATTTAAAAGGGTATGAATAATTACCTAATTGGAAATGCATTATTTATCAAAAAAGGTTTACGAGACTTCTGAAGATTATACACAACAGAAAATTTAGTTACTCTTGTAATACGAAAGATAGTGAGGTCAAGCTGTGTCATTGTTAGAATGGGGTATTACACCATTTTTTTTAAAAAAAATAAGGCTTAATTTAATGCTTTGGTAATAATTAGCCATTAGAATTTTTATTTCAATTTTATGAAATCGATAAGTGCCTTAAGAGGGAATTTAAATCTAACATTTCAAACTTCCAAGTCAAAACGCTAGCCGCTTTGGTTTGCGACATCACCAGATAGTCAACAACAACTGTCGAATATAAAACATCTTCAAGAGTGGAGATGAAAGCAATTTTGAAATGGAACTAATCTAAGTATTTTTTAATTTAAAATGCACCCAAAGTACAAGGAAAAGGACTCCCAACAATGGCTGACTTTACAGCATTTAGAAGCTGTTATTCTTCCATATCTGATTTAATACCATAGGCACTTTTGATTTTGAGTATCCTTTTCTACATTTTCTAAGCTGCTCTGAGGAAATATCTGTAGGAGTGGTGCAATATTATCCATATGTATGTGTCAGGGGCACATCTAACATAGGGCTAGGCGGTGCAGTGCACTGGAGCCCCCAAGTGCAGCCCAGAGGTCCCATGGGCCTTCAGGACAAATGTGCGAACTTTTTTAAAAAAAAAAAAAGCTCTGAGGGCCTTGTGAACCTAGATATGCTACTGCTCAGGGGGCCCCTAACAGCAACTTGGCAGAACAAAAAAGGTTGCCCCTCTGGCCTGAGGGCCCAAAATAATTTTTTTTTGCACTGGGGCCCTTGTTGACCTAGCTACACCACTGGTGTGTTGTGTGTGTGTGTGTGTGTGTGTGTGTGTGTGTGTGTGTGTGTGTGTGGGGCGGGGGGACAATCAGCATTAAACATATAGCTGGTTTAAGTAGTTAACATACAATATTTATCAACAGCAGGCATTTTTGTAATAATTAATCAGATATACTGTATACGTTTTTTTTTTCTTTTTTTTTTTTGTGTGTGTGTCATTATTTGTACAGTAGCAACTCATCATTTGATCAAAAAATTCGGGAAGTTATAATTAGTCTATGTCTTATGAGAGAATGCTTTCTTCCTACTATTGTTGGGCATGTGTGGCTGAGAATTTAAATAATTAAATCCACGTAACAAAATTTGCACATTTATTACCTTTCATTAGTTTAATATTCTTATCACTAGTTTTAACATGAAGATTTCAAGTTATTGTATCTTTTCATAAATTTATTTAGTTAACCACTGTAAATTATGTTTTTCTCTTATATGTATGATTAGAAATGACACCACATTCTTCAGATTTTTCTTTTCTATAATAGTTGTAGGAACAATAGGAGACAGTGGCATCACCACCACTTGATGAAAAACCCAGTTAAAAGACACAGCAGAGGTGTTTATTAGAACAGCACTCACCCACCACAGCTACAGACAGACTGAAGAGATTGCATCGTTTCTCACTATTCTCAGTGTGTGATATTAGGTGTCCTCAAGGTATCATACTTGCAGGCAACTCAAATTGAAGTTACTCATATGTGTTGCGTCACCTCGGAATTGCCCAGTGTGAGGAGGGCCATAGTCTGTACTATAAGATGACATCACATAAGAATCCATTGTGGCGGATACTGTTTTGTGAAAGATGAAAAATGTTGACTCTTTTAAATGATATAATTTTTGTGTTTTGTATTTTTATGAATTAAAATTAATATATTTCGATTGCTTACAATGATAAGTATCTTACTTATGCATTTTTAGATTATTCCTCACACATAGCAAAATACCTTACTGTAAAAAATTTATCATTATGCAAAATTCCTCAAACAAGAAACAAGACGAGGTTTATGAAGGAGAAGCTATTAGTTAAATGTGGGTGAACAATAAAAATAATTCCTAAGCAATGAGAATACAACATGAAAGGGTTGGCATCTGGGAGTTATATAAAAACAGACTGGAACTGAAGTAATGTACGTATATTAGAAAAATTAATAAATTTCTTAACACATAAAGTGAGTGTGGAAATTAACAAATTTTGGAACCTACTGCGTGAGAGAAAACATTTATATGCTTTAAGAATATGTGTTGACAGTTATATAACTTCATATGTAAATAGTGTTGCAATTTAAATGAAGCTGTAAGTCAAGGAATAAGTTGGCCATGTGATCTAATAAGTTGTTGAGAGAGAAGGAGACAGGTTTAGCGAAGGGTCCTGAGTGTTGGAGATAAATAATTACATAAGCAGTTGGTTTAAAGAATAAGCAGTTAGTGGGTTTATAAACGAAGTGGTAAATGAAAGTTTGTCGAAGAAGGATACAGTATTTTAGGATGGTAGAATAAAAGGAGTTGACAAACGATTATCATGAGAAGTTACGGAGGAAGGCAGTTCACTAGGGGTGTTCCACAATAATTTTCAAATTGGAAAATTCAAAAAATTAAATAGTGAATAAACAGTAATTTGGTCAAAGGCGAAAAAAGTGCACCAAGGTAAACTGGGATTTTTGAATTAGCTTATAGTAATAGTTAGAGTGGAAGTTACGATTTGATAGGTGAAAGATGAACGATGGCAGATAAGGAGATAAGGATACTGCGAGAAGACAGTGCCGTGTGAAGCATAAGGGACCGAGACGGCCTCTACCTAAAGGTTGCTAACCTGGACAGAAGCGATGTCTGCCATAATGAGTATCAGGGGAATCCTGGATTTTGCAATGTTCACTACAATGTGAGTCTGCACAATTCAGGTAGCAAATTTGGATGAAACAGCAAAAGGGGGAGAGCAGCATTGGATGTTATGGAAAAAAAATGAGGTAAGGACAAGATTGTAGGGTAAGTGTGGGTCTCAGCTGTTAATTGAATGGAAGCCAAATCCCAGTGAGGTTTGGGTAAAATGCAGTTGTTAATTCGTACACAAACGAAATGTTACGGAAAAATAGGAATCAGAGAACTCCATAATAAGCAGTGTACACAAAGGTGAGACATAAAAAATGAGGGAAGTTTCATCAGCATAAAAGCAAAGCTATTGCTGTGGTACCATGAATGGAAGTGATCACAGGGAGATACATAGGTGGTAGAATTGCTGTGCAAGCAAGGCTTGGCGAAATCATGAGTCCCAAGAGTTAGTAACCAGAACAGTAAATTTTTTGGTGGGTTGCAGAGTGAAAACTGGCAGGTGCAACAGAATTCAATATTAGTTGTTAGAAGTGGAAGAGAAGCAACGAAATTAACATGGAAATACTGCATAGGTAATCCATGGAAATATGAATGTATACCTACCAGGTTTATCATTGTCAACTTAATAAATATCAGATAATAGTAAGAAGGGTAAAACAATAACAAATATAGAATTGTAAGATAAATGATCCAAGTAATAATGAACAAGTCTTCAATGAAGGGAGTGTAAAAACATGAAGATGTTTAAAAATGTTAACAGGGAGTAAGTATGTGGAGCATGGAGCAATTGATAGAAATCTGGATGAAACAGAAATATTTCAGGTATTTGTAATTTAGGATGTATGATGTAGAGCTATAAAAGTAACGAGAAATTCTGCACCCGTATGTATTCATTACTAAACCAATCAATACCCGTTACTTTCGAATCGTTACTCGTTACTTTCGGTACACTTGAACAATAGCATGAAGCATTGTATCGAGTTGTGCCGCGTACGGGATAATTTCGCTACTATCGTATCGTTTCATTACTTTTGGTACAATCAAACACCAACATGAAGCATTGCATCGCATATGGGACAACTTTGTTCGTACTTGCAAAAGTTTAAGTGAATTGTCTATTTAGTAAAATAAGTTTAGGTAAGTTGTTCATTTGGATAAAACTTAAAGTCAAGTAATTAGCACATGTATCTTATGGAAAACATGTTAATGTACACTTGATTTACTGTAATGAATATTATATACGAAAGAATAATCTGATTTCAAAACAAACACCTGTTTGCAAAAGTAGTCTGCTCAAACCCCTGCATAGAAGCCTGATGTGATAATGGAACATGAATTTAACAAATATTATAATCTGATCAAAGTATTTCATTTTTAAGTAGTAGGTTTCACCACTGTCTTCCTTGACGGTTTTCCTTTATTTTTGTAAATTCTTCATCTTTTTGTGATAGCTCTGTTAAAATAAATGTGGACATACAATCAAGTCGGACCTGCAGACCGAATGCTATTGACTCCCACATTAATTGTTTTATTTTAAAAATATCAATATTCAAAACTTTTAAATCAATAACAAAAGTACATGACAAACATGCGATTAGATTAATTGTTGCTGCGTCGTGGTTACAACATACATTTTCAACATCAAAGCCAGAACCGCATTGATGATTGATCACATAAATCCTGCAGTAATAATACAATAACTAACACCAGGAAAAAGGAATAAAGTCATTGTACCTGGTTCTTTGTTTATGGAATACTATAACTGCAAAAAAGGCCTGCTAGATTTGTTTTTGGAAATTATCGCAGAACGCAATCAGTAACAGATATGGTAAAAGAGCTAGAATGGGATTCATTGGAAGATAGGAGACGGTGAAGAGGGTCATGGGAGTATATAAGGCGATATTGATGATGAGGCATGGAAAGATATTGGTGTAAGAATTAAAAGTAATGCTTGGAAGGGAAAAGATGTCCATAACCACAATCTTGACTCATTTCAGGCACAAGGGTGTAGGAAGATTCTCTTTTTTAGGTAAGTGTGTCAGGGATTGGAATATTTTGCCAAGAGAAATTATGAATAATTTACCAAAAATGTTGAAAGAATTTAAAGTTAAAATTTGTAGAGGGCAAATGTAGGTGGATGCACGGAAGGGGGAAGATGAGTGTGTAGGGAAATTGCCACCAAAGTGTATGTTCCATTGCAATTTTCTTAAATATTATTAGAACATAACAAGTACAGAGATGTATATCACAAACTATTAGACAACTCTTTTATATTGTCAATTACACTATAAAATAAAATAGAAGGTATTAATTCTTAAAATAAACAAATTTTACAAATGTTTGAAATCAGTAAACCTCACTAATGAACTATCAATGAAAAAACAGTAACTATCTCAAATTATCCATACAAATTTTCTAATTACAAATCAAACACTGTAAATTTCAATGTTAAACAAAATAAAAACTACAAAATTAGTCTTTACGTTGTCAAAATTAGTTACCTGCGGGAGCTGGAACATGTTCGCATCTATACGACAAATGCGAGTAACGAAATGAATTTGTGAGTAACGATTCAGTACTTCGAGTCAGGCGATGAACCCGTTACTCAGTAACGAATACATCGTTACTTTTACAGCTCTAGTATGATGTATGTACAAATGACAACTGTTGTGAGAGAGACTTACAGTGAGTGAAAGGAAGATACGATTTCAATCCGAGAGAGACAAAGAAAATGTAGTGAAAGGAAGATAAGCTTTCAATTCGAGAGAGACATAGAAACTAAGAAAATCAAGGATTTGTGGGTAACTGGTAATAGTTGCACGAGAGACAATGAAAGTGTGCAAGCGTAACAAAATGTTGTTGGAAGTTTACAGGAACATACAAATGATAATTATAAAGTATTGTAACATAACTAATTTTTTTTTTTACTTGGGCTTCACGCCTCATCGGTCATTAGAGGCAGGATGGGATGGGGGACAAGGAACGGGAAGGAATTCGTCCATGGCCTTTTTTGAAGGAAGCATCCCGGCATTCGCATGGAATGATCTGGGGAAACCATGGAAAACCAAATCTGGATGCCCAGACGGGGATTTTATTTAACCCGTGTCCTCCCGAATGCGAGGCCAGAACATTAACCGTTCACCAATCACACTCAGTAAGGAAAAGAGTTGAATGAGTAGTGTTTAGGTTTAAATTAGGATAATAACCCCTTGAGAAGGTAATTAAAATACACATAATTATCCAGTTAGATCGAACGATGGGTGTCGAGCAAGAGACAATCAATCATTAAAAGAAAAATAGAGATACAGGCCTATAAGTAATCTTTGGTTAAAATTATTTGTGTGAGAATGTTTAGGTTGAGTGTGTGTCAAAGTGATGTTAGAAGGAAGGGGAATTTCAACTCATTGTCTAATACGAGTGTTTCAGACAAGAATAGTTGCATTCACTGTGATGGCACGGCCCATGCTGACAGACATGGACATTCGCCAGCGTGCTGAGACAAGCACATTCAACAAAGGCAGTCAGTCAACTATGACTGGATGTAAACAACAGATCATACATACAAGGGGATACCTAAGTCTGCTGTGATCTCAGTAAATCCAGACAAATAACACCATTATATTTTGTCTAAGCATTGTACGCCGAAAAACACAAAGGGAGAAAGAATGCATGAAGTCTTGAGGGAACGGTAATTAGAAATATGAATTCACTTTTGAAACAGAGAAGACAACAAACAAAATACAGATAATACGTAGAGTCATACCACGTAACAGACATTCATATTTGGTTTTGGAGTAGAGCCAAAACGGTTCAGGGGAAGGAAGGTGTAGTGAAACTAGAGAGAAGTATTTCTTGAGAAATTTACAATTTCTTCAGGTTTTGATCAAGGACAGATGAGTGAGCAAAATTAAGCAACAGTAAGAGAGCCACGACTGATAAAGTAGAACATGAATCAGCGATTCAGTAGTTCCCAAGCAATGAAAGGAGAATGCAAGCTGGCACTATGACTGCTTGTTCAGTAGTATGTTGAGAATAGGATTTGCCATCTCCAGACAGCTGGAGCGGAGTGGTGGTTATCCTAGTAAAAACTCTCACCACAGCTAGCTCGGGGTCTGATTGTCACATTTTATCACCGTCAGTAAGCAGCACCAAAGTGGATAGCTACTGGGCTCCACCTCAGAATGGAGCCATTGCAGCCACAAGAGATGATTGACAGCAAACCAGCAGGTAAGCTCTGCTGATAGAAAGGGGTTGGGTGTGGAGATGTATTGTGTTAGTTTTTATCGCAGTAGTTCTGTTGCGTTTGGGTTAAGAGGTACCCATGTTGCAAAAGCTTGCTCTCCTCATTCCCATCAGGTTGGTGGTGGTTAACAAAGCACCACTGCACCAGCTTTATCAGTTTCATTCAGTTATAGTTCAACCCGAGATGTTATTTCCATGTATGTGCAGATATATGTACGGTTATTGGAGTAGCCTACATAACTTCCTGTAAATAAATATGTAAATATTCAGCAACTACTAGCTCTCATTTTCCCATAATAATCCTATCACAAGACTCATATCAGTACAATCATAGACTTCTATGCATGGTGCGTATCCATGCATCCTGTAAGGAAATCTGTCTTTGTCTAACCGCTCGGCCAGACAGAGTAACCTCAAGGGCCACCTGACGGTGACACTGGGTCACGGCAAAGGTTCCTGAAGTGCAATAAGAGGATCACACCTTAACCACAAAAACACCACCATATCATACCACCAACTCTTCTGTACTTCACAGTAGGCACTACATATTATGGCAGGTAAAGTTTTCCAGGCATTCACCAAATCCAAACCTTTCCATTGGAATTCCATGGGATATAGCACGATTCATCACTGCAAATCACTCATTTCCTGTCATCCACCTTTACTCACCTCACTTAGCACTGACTACAAAATGTTTTGTTTATTAGCAGCATCTCGACCTATTTACCCCATTTTTAACTCCCAACACACAGTAATTATGTGTATATACTCCTGGTAACACTTTGGAACCCATGAGCGATTACTACCATTGATTTTTTTCAATTTTTTACAACCATCCTCCACAATTTTGACAGTCCCTGTCCATCATTAAATGAGGTTTACCTGGTCTTTATTTAGTTGTGACTGTTCCTTCACATTTCCACTTCATAATCACATCACCTGCAGTTGACTTGGAAAACTTTAGACGGATTGAAATGTTTTTGATGGAACTGTTACTGAGGTGACATCCAGTGACTAGCACATATTCGAAGTCACTGAGCTCTCGTGACCAAACCATTTTGCCGTTACTTCTTTTCTATTGACAACACTACACTCTCCACTTCCTTTTACCTGACTGGTCTGCCTGTCATGACACCTAACATTAAACTCTGCATTATATAGGATTGCCCAGATACTTTTGATCAGATAGTGTACATAAATGTGTAGGAGAAAGGTTGTAAAGTTCATGTCACTACCATCAAGAAACAGACAGTCACAAATCTTGAAGGGCTGGCTGCACCTATTTTGTGTAATTGTTACCCCATACCATACACTTCTGCCACCAGTGCATGAACTGGTGGAGACCATAGACTGTTATAGAGCACCTTGACTTGGTTACTGAAAAAATTTTCTGCTTCAAAAAATAACTCATCCTGAAAATGCCATTCACATACTGAGTCCTTCAGGCAAAGAAAAATGATGCTACTTTGCACAAATTTGGGAAAAAATTTGGTGCTCCATAGTAGCTGACAAGTTACAGTGGATCTGATGAAGCCATTTGTTAATTTCAGTAAAGTTTTGCCTTGAAAGAGTCCAACAATTTAGTCAAGAGACTGCAGTAGTGCTTCCCAATAATTGTTTTGTCTGTTTAAGTGAAATGCTAAAAGGACACCAGTATAATTCTTATGCTCAGCCCCACTTTTCCCAACAACTGATTATCTTCACCTTCTTCGGCAGTAGTGATGCTGCATTTTACATTTTTTTAGCCTCATTGTAAAAATGGTACACCAAGTAATCAACTGTAGTAACTAGCCAATCAAGGAAGCCATCTGAGTCAATTTCACACAGCTGTAACATTTCCACAGCTGCTTTGTTTCAGATGGCTTTTCTTCACAGGCATGAAGAATCAAGTTACCCAGAGTGCAGTGACATTCATCATGATGCATATGCTGCAGATATCCTGCACTATTATGTAGAAACTGATTCACCAATCAGAGAGCACCTCTGCTCTGCTTGTACACAAATTTAGCATTATTCACTGAAAAAAGGTAGAACTCTCAGATCATCACCTTCCAGATTTGTTTAGCGACTCAAAGTAACTGTGCCATATAACTACTGAGTTATATGCCAGGGCATTATTGGCATAAACAGTAACATCTCATAATGGATGTTCTTTGCATTGTTCACCCTCTAATGAAGGAAACAGATCACTGAACAAACTTCTTATTTCTCTAAGGGTTTCACCGTCTTGGTATGGATACTAGCAGCAAGTGATGCCACCAAGTGATGTGACCTTTGTAATGTGCCAATGCCAGAGGAATGTGTACATCTATCGCAATGAACAAGACTGCTCTGTTCATATTTGTTATCTTCAATAACAAACTTTATGACCGGCCCTCAAAGTATTCTCTAGATAGCTGCCTTGTATGAAACTCCTTTTGGGAAATTTCATAATCCCAGCATGTTAATGGTTTCAAAAAAAAAAAAAAAAAGTCATCTTTTTATCGAATAGCATGCAAGTTTTGCCACAACATCAACCAGTTTTCGAAGGACAAAAAAATCTGGACAGTATTCATAAAACCACCAAATTCAATGCCTGCTATGTAATAGGTTCTGTGATGTACATATTCAATAATCGGAAAATCTATGAAATAAGCAAGTGAAATCTGGTATGCCAATATATTTCTACAGAAATAGTCTTCATAATATCCCTTTCTTATCTGCCTATCTATAAAACTACAATCTACCACTCATATTTAAGTTGCTTTCCCTGTATTCCAGTTTGTATTTGGCAGGCCCATTTTTCCTACATTCAACACCCCTATTCAGTCCATTCTCCTTTTATTTTATGCCATCTCAAAACCAAGAATCATTTTCCCAAGGTAAGGGTTATACTGATTGTATTTTCAATTCTTGTCCAAGTATAGTTTTGAAAGTATCTCGTTGGGCAGTCACCTACAGCTGTAAAAACTATTTTTAACTAAGTTTGTATGACCACTATATAATATAACCCATGAATAGAAGTGGTCTGCTTATTCTCAGTCTCCAAATCAAAGCTGATATTACTAATCAGCTTTTCTCTCCTTTTACTCACAATGTTACATAGTACAGGGCTAGTCAAAATGATTGCAGCGATTTCACGGTTTTTCTTTTGGCTATCTTATTATAGGTACAATGATGGCGTTTGCTGTTATAAGACAAGTGGCTCTCCAAGTTTCGATTGCACTAAATGCAAGCTTCCCGCAGTGGCTGCTAGAGCGCTAGAGAGCAAGATGACTGAAAGTGAGAAAGTGTACATTGTTCTCGAATTTAATTTGACTGTCTGTGGTAACTGTTCAGCGACACTTTAGAACAAAGTTCAGCAAGGATCCCCACATGCTAACACCATTCGGTGTTGGTATCAACAGTTTAAAGCCACGGTGGTTGAGTGATTTCTTATTTCTCTTTCCGTCAGCCGCGGGCATCTATGTTCGCGGTGGATTACAGGTCAGCTCGCGTAATTCAGATATCCACTGGTCTATGCAATATTTGTGTGCCTTCTTCCACAAGGAAACTATATATGTGTGACTTTTCTCTTTATGAGTTACTATTGTTACGCTAACATCCGCGACAGTTAAGTTTGTGTGCATAAACATTGTAGCGAATTAAGCTTCTTATTTAACTGTCGGCGAGTTATGCCAAGTTTGAGAGGATTATAATAAGAAATAAAATTACGTGTGAAGAGTATTTTACAGCTCAGATTCAGTGCATCCAAGTTACATCTTGCTGAAAATAACAGCCGGTGTCACGTTACAGCCTGACCATGCGAATCGACGCTACAGTCATAAGGTGAGTGGATTTCTGTTTTTTGCACTATTACTGGCCGAATCGCTGCTGCCGAATTTCAGGTGCCTGCGGTCGGCGGGAGTGAGGAGAGAAATCGCTCACCAATTAATTACCTACGATTACGTTCCCTGCGGGAAGACACTATTTATGCGTAGCTTTCCCAAATAGATTATCCATCATCTACACGGGATGCCTTTGTAAAGGTAAAACAATGGGTTGCCCTCCTGTGTCTGAAGAAACCATTGAACACGTGCATGCCAGTTACGTTTGTAGCCCACAGAAGTCTACTCCTTGAGTGAGCAGGGAAATAGTTATTCCACAAAAGACCGTTTAGAGAATCCTACGGAAGTGACTGTGTATGAAGCCTTACAGGCTACAGTTGCTACAAGCACTGTCGCACAACGATGAAGAATGTCGTTTTCTTTTTTTTTTAGTTTTTTTTTACTGCTTTACGTCTCTCAACAGCAAGGTCTTTAGAGACGGGAAAGGATGGGGGCAAGGAATGGGCAGGAATTCGGCCATGGCCTTTTTAAGGAAGCATCCCGGCATTTGCCTGGAGTAATTTGGGAAACCATGGAAAACCCAAATCTGGATGCCCGGACGGGGATTCGAACCACCGTCCTCCCGAATGCGAGGCCAGAACGCTATCCGTTACACCACCAGGCTCGGTGTCGTTTTCAATTCTGTGCCCAATGTCTAGAACAAGACAAAACATTCGCAGAAAAACTTGTGTTTAGTGAAGAGGACAATTTTCATGTGAGTGAACAGGCACAATGTGCACATTTGGGGGATCGAAAACCCCCATGTTTATGTGCAGCACATTCATGACTCTCCCAAAGGTAATGTGTTTTGCGCGATCTCATGAAAGAAACTTTATGGACCTTTTTTTCTTTAATGAGGTGACACAGGGAAAATCTATCTGCAAATGTTTCAGAATTGGCTCATGCCACTTCTGGAAGCTGACAGTGAAGATTTTATTTTCCATCAGGACAGTGCTCCACCCCATTTTCCTCTAATTGTCGGTAATTTCCTAAACATCAGGATTCCAAACAGATGGATTGGTCATGCTGGGGATGCTGATCGTCAGCTGATGTCATGGCCTTCTCGTTCCCCTGACCTAACCCCCTGTTAATTGTTTGTTTGGGATTTCACAAAAGACACCTTGTTCGTGCCACCAGTAACAGTTGACCTGCCAG
Organism: Vandiemenella viatica; assembly: GCA_031002005.1. Classification (NCBI taxonomy): domain Eukaryota; kingdom Metazoa; phylum Arthropoda; class Insecta; order Orthoptera; family Morabidae; genus Vandiemenella; species Vandiemenella viatica. Next base: position 69,932,867 of record JARYHS010008075.1, on the reverse strand, counting down.
ACCCGCGGGTTTGCATCACCAATACATTTGCTCTCATTGACAGAGACATACTGCATCGGCTATGGGAAGAACTTGATAACAGAATTGATGTGTGCAGAGTCACTAAAGGTGCACATATATAGTACATCTGTAGACACTGAATAAAACTTTTACAGTTTGTTTATATATCTGTGTAATCTTGTAAGTATATGTCAAATAATATATCTGTAGTAATTTTCTGAAATTGCTGCAATCATCTTGACTAGCCCTGTATAAGAGATCAAATTATAAAATTATAATATGTAAAAGTCATTTATTTTTTATTTAAAATTTTTTAAACCTAATTTTTAAAAATTAAAGTACATTATTTTATTTTATTTTAAGAATCTCTATCTCCCAGTATAGGATCACAGAAAATGAAAACTGTAATAGTATCATGAGGTTCACTAGAGGTCACTGGAAGTTGCAAGTTCAGGAGTACTAGGCAGATTATAAACATATGGTGTTTAACCTTGTCCTATTTTATTAAAATTATTCTTTTCTTACTGTCAGAGCTCAGATCCAGTAACTGTTTAAGACTTGTGAAAAAATGTTCGAACTTATTAACTAAACATATTTGAATAATAATAATCTTTCTTATGACTCATTTGACATTTATTCCTGTTTTACTTCATTCATAAACATCCAAAGAATTACAGAGGTTCTTTGCTATTAGTAACTTTATATCATCACCTCAAAAATGTGAACTAAACTTTTTAATCAAGGGAAAAAAGGAAACAGCTTGAGGCAATATAAATTACAGGGAAAGGGAAAATGACTCATCACTCACCCAAGTTGAAGGCAGCGACGGGAGAACAACATACATCACGAACTTAAAAAAACTTATATCGCTCGCCCGATCTTCTTGCTTCCTTGTTACCATCTGGTCTCCATAGCTACCGATTTCCCCCAGAGTAATTATCATTCTTTTATCTCTTCTCTGAGTAACCTGTTATGCTACAATCTGCACATAAAGACACTATGCATTTTTGTTGTCAACAGTCAGATTGACTCGCACAAAGACCCATACAATTCTACAAAGTATTATAATTTGAATGTGTATCTTCATGAACAGAAAATATCAGTGTTACATAAAAGCTACAGTTTTTGGTTATACAATTACTTCTAGTAAGTAGGAAATTTTGCTTTGATGTGAGATAGCATAAAATCAGAACAAAACATTAAGTAAAGATTCATACTAATCACTTCACACAAACATACAACATTCGAATTGTAGGGTGCAACACCAATGGAAAAAAAAAAGATGAAAAATGAAAGATTTAATGAATGTTGTTAAAGTCACAGCACACATTCCTATTGAAGTAAAAGATATAAAGTAAGTGTAAGAGCTATTTTAATGAAAGAAATTTTATTTAGAAATTAGTTGAAACTGTACCAAATTCTTAAAAAAAGCAATAAAGAAATATCAGAGAGGATTAAAAATGTGTTGTTTTGGCAACAAAAATATAATTAATTGTTTTGATGTTTTGATCCCTAAATTCCATTTAAATAATTATGACTGGAACTGAATAGACCTCTCTCTGCTATACTGCCAATGTTTGCTTGCTTTCAAAGTATTTATTTGAAAATGGAATATACGGATGCCAACACATGACACAAATTTCCTTTTGTGGCTAACATCAGACTGCCTTTACCCCCAACTTTTTAGTTTGTAGAACAGCTAAAAGCCATTATGAATCAACTTGGGAGTGTAGGGAGCTCAACAAAACAAGAAGAAATATCATCTGGTCAAAAAAGCTAGATGAGATTTTTTCCAAGTTGCTCATATGAATGGTTATTTACATTGCTCGTACTTAAAAAAATGGATGAGTTACAAGAAGCATTCTTTATTATTTATTTTGGTCCTGTTGTACATCCACAATGTAGTAAAGCACAAGATTAAAAGAAAATTCCAGTATAACTTTTCAATGAACATGTTCAAGTTTTAAAACTGCAGTGACTGAAATCTCATGAAATCCTCTGAACAATTTCCATTTGGAATCATAAATACAACAGACCAGAAGCGCTCAATAACTGTTGCGAATGAAAATACACATTCCATCTTCTAGTGTTTACATCTGTTTCATTGTAAAAATTTTGCTGTAATTTGATTTCTTTACACATCCCTCATATTCTCTTACACTGTGAAAATGATACATTATCATAATTATCAGTTTCATACAATTCCACTTTCACAGATCATATGGCACATCCTCTTCAGAGGCTGTGTTTATTTTGAAAGCAAAATTCCATCTACTACAGGCCTGCTAGCCTGTTATAGTTTTGATGGGACAGCAGATTTGTTGCTATCTGTTTGTGTAACTTGTGTTCTATGTATTTCTGTTTTTGAAATGTGTATTTTATTAAGCAGAGATTGGGAACTATACCAGCATTTGCCTAGGAGATTGTGCCCAAAAATTGCACTCAGGATGAATGGTACATGGGATTTGATCCTAGGCCCACTAGGCCATATTACACTGTACATTTATTATATTCAATCACTGAGAGAGTAATTAGAAACATAGTATAAGGTATAAAAGGACCAACTGAAATACAAAAAAGACCATAACTCTTCCCAGAAACAGATGATGCATCAGAGGTTCATCCTTAATGAACAAAGTTTTTCCTGATTGTGATACAAAAAGACAGTGTTTTTACCATGTTCTCTGTAGTCTTCATCAGGTATCTTGCTTTTGAGAACTGAGAAGTATACTGTCAGCTATCAGGGCAGATGTGCTTATACAAATTCCTTGCTGTCACATCATAACCCAGCCACTCAATGGGCATCTTGACTCTGTAGAAGGGTCACTCCAGTGTGCCACACAGCCCTACTTAGTGCTGGATTCAATACCGCTGCAGGCCTTTAACTTGTTGTTACCCTAGTTGAAGACTGGAAGCTTCAATTACCATGTGTAGCTCAGAAAGAGTCCTGATCTCAAAGATGTTGTCATCGAGTCTTATTTCGATAGTTTCTTTTGTGACAGATAATCAAAAATAAGGAATCCAGGGCAGCACCTTCACATTTCAAAGTCTATTTTGTGGCCACTGTCAATGACCCTTCCTGCAACAATGGACTTCTACAGATCCAACAGATGAAGGTTGCTCCAATGTACAGGGCAGCAGGTATCAATGATGTGGATGGTCTACCTGATGCAGATTTTTTCACATTCACAGGGAATGTTGTACAACCCCCAGTATTCTTAACCCTAGGCTCCTTTTAAAGAGTCAAAACCAATCCCAAATTTTTGCACTTGGGAGAAAAACAGTATTCATCTCATGGCAAGCTACAATTTCCTACAGACAGGACCAAAGCCATAGCTTTTGACCAGTCTCCTTGTTCCGATGGCCGATTCATTTCCTTTGTTCAAAGTGCCCTTTTTATTTGACATTTGGAGAAGCCATTCTGCTTGAAGCTTTGTTGGAGTTCTCCCTGCAGGCTTTCTGCATTGCACATTTCTCTTGCCATAAGTACCAAAGTAAATAACAAAGTACTCTTCTAAGTGGGGTGGCGATAGTTGCTGGCATCCAAATAGTGGTCTGTATGTGTTGATTTGCTAAATTTCCATCCAGCCTTCACCTAATAAGGATATTGAAGGAAGGAATGCAGCCACTTTCTTCTACATCCATGGTGAACCAAATGTTTGAGTGAATCCCATTAAGGTGTCACAGGAATTCATTTAATGCACTGTTACCATAGGGCCACACAATGAAGGTATCACCCACATAATGGTAAAAACACATAGGTTTTAATGCCATGCCTTCCAGTGCTCTTTCCTCGAAGCCCTACATGCACAGATTAGCCACTACTGGTGACACAGGTTATCCCATCACAACACTGTCAGACTGTTCATTGTATCTCCCCTCATACATAAAACAAGCACAGGTAAGAACTTGTTCAAAGAGAGCTACAATATTGGTTTCAAAATAGTGAATCAAAAGCAGCAGAGAATCTTTCAAAGTAACCCCGGTGAACAATGATACAATATCAAACCTAAGCAAGATGTAATTGTCAGATAACTGCAAGCTATGTAGTGTCTTAACCAACTGAGATAAGTTCTTAAATGATTGGAGCAGTGACCGATGGCACTCACAATAGGATGCAATGGTACATGATCTTTGTGAATTTTTGGCAAACAATAAAGTCTGAGAGGGCTTGCAACTCAAGACCAAGGGATCTTGATGGTGTCACGAGGAAGTCTAGCTTTCTTTAAAATCTCAATCCTGGTAATTGGACCGTCATTCAAAAGCTTGTAGGAGGAATCATCATGCAGTTTCCTAATCTTGACTTCATACAGCCCAGGTGGAAGAAGAATTAAAGTACTACCTCTTTCGACCTGTAACACAGAAACCTCTTCATTCTTATGTTCCACTCTTGTAATGTCAGGTTTAGAGGCCTTAACTTTCCCTAGAACTCTACCGGTTTCTCAATGTATCCTCTTCAGGTGATTCTGCAGGAAATCTCTTTTTATGGTACAATCCAGCTGCAAATCCATTGTAACTAAACTGCATTTACACGCTGGGAAAATCTTCGTTCGCATAAAATGTATCCTATTTGTAGATAGTGGCAGTTGTTATTGATCAGCATTTAAATATTTGAACAAAATGTAAGATAGAATTTCATGGAAAAAAATGGTTGCCTCTACCATTTTTTGCCATTCACCAGGTCACATTACAGGCCTTGGAGAAATTCAATACCACAAATGTATTCAGTTTCCTTCAAAGACATCCTGAAATGCTTTCACCTGGGACTGATAAAAGTGTGTGGAGTTCTAAGTGAAGTGCTCCAAAAGGGATATGGATTTGAGTGCTCTAAATAACTAGTTCTTAGCATTGTGTGTGGGAAATGTTATGCATTGGGGCAGTAGGTTAATTTATAATTAAAAGGAATGCAATATTTGAAACTGTTACTGTTTTTCAACAAATTAAAATCTGAAAACTGTTCAGGTTTTATACGAAACTGATAACGAAGTTAGTATACTTACAACTGCAAATGCTTGAAGAACACCAAAATGATAGATAAGATTGAGACCATAACTTAATGAGCTCCAACTGTAATCTGACAGCTTCTCAATATTATATACTCCTGAAAAAGCAATTACACATTATCACAGAACAGAGAGAGAAAAAAAATATAATTGTACAATGAGCAAAATTTAAAGATTTATGAGTTAGTTTTAATTTTGAGGGGAGGAAGAAAAATAAATAGTGTATATATTCATTACATTTCTTGTAAAAGTCTGATGTTTGTGCAATGAAAAAAGTTATGAGATCTTGTTCCAAGCCATTTCAACACTACAGTATGTATTAACTTCATTTTTGAAACAGAGTTATTGTTCATTGAGATAATTTTTTTACATAAAAAAAAAATGCCAACTTGGCCATCAATGTCATAATTTTTACTGGGATGTAAGGTATAAAATGTATTATTTATTCAAAGACTTGTCAAACCTGGGAAAGGTGCAAGGAAAAACTAGGCTTTTGCTTATCTGTAAGATTGATGAAGTAACAAAATGAAGGCATTTAAATGCATAGAAGTTTTACTACCTAGTATACTAAAACATGGCATGCATAATGGCCAAATCAGCAGATATTTTTTAAATTTCAAATCAACAATCCATAACACAGTGAAAACAATTCTGTTTCAGAAAGTGAAACAAATATATACTGCAGAATGTTGACTTGCCTCAGAATAAGATCTCATAACTTTTTACCACAGCTCAAGCATGAGACTTGGTCTGTTATTATGTGAACTGTTTTTGTGGGAGTTTATTTCACTACAAATGTACCAATAACTTCCAAATTAAGAATAGGAACAAAATAAAATTTAATGCTTTACTGAAGCTTGCTGGTCTCTATGAACAACAGAAATTTTAAATCTACATCCAGAGCAAAGATGTTAATCCTATTATATAAAACGCTAACGTAGCGTCTGCGTGCGTTGTCTATAGCTGCTACACGTATTGGCTACAGAACGGTCACGTGACAGCCATCACTCGCCAATCAACAGCCACCATATTGCATTCCTTCCTTCATGTTGCATTTTGTTTATTTACTACAGTTAGATGCAGAAACTCATATATGAAGAAGAAGATTCAATATTTAAGCTATTTTACCTGTATCAGTTAGACGCAGAAATTCATGTAAGGAGAAGAGGATTCAATATTTACGCTATTTTATCTGCATCAGTGATAAGGACTAGGTTAAACCATAACCTAAGAATTTTTTAGGCAGACGATAAGAAACAACAAAGTTTATTAAAAACTAGGAGTAACGTACGTAATGCGAAATGTATTAGTCAAATAAATAACAGTAATCCGTTTTCGAAATAATAGTCCCCGTCATATGAAGTGAAATGCATTTATTTATTTTAAAATATTAACCAAATACTCTGATAATCTAACCAGAGTAACGTATTCATATAACGAAAGATATAATTAAAATAATTCTTTTCCTGAATAAATTCCTATTACCATTATAGAAGTATACCCTTAGTATTTGATACATGTGTTAGCTATTAAATGCGATTTAAGATAACCTTTTTATTAGATTTAAATCATCAACTGTAAAAGCCATGTGACACTCGCAATTCAACAACGATATTATTGCCACAAAATAGCAGTGAGCGGAGATATTAGAAATACGGAGAGCAGGGGAAAAAAATTAATGCGAGGCAATTATATGTCACAAAGTTACAATTAGTACGTTCGTTTAAATTTACATATTGCTTTTTATTTATGTAAATGTAAGGAGAAGGGTATTTATTCTATGTTTACATTATATTACCTGTATCAGTTAGATGATGAGAAACAATGAAGTTAATTCAAAACTCAGAGAAATGTACGAATCGCGAAATGTATCCATCCAGATAAATGACCGTTATCCGTTTTTGATATTATAGTAAAATTAAAGTAAAATGAATTTATTTAAATAAATCATAGTAAAATACCCCGATAATCTAACCACAGTATGGTACTCTTATTACGAAAATATCATTAACAATGGTTGATATTCGCTTTTCCATACACGTTTTTCCACAATAAACCAGACTACCACCATAGGTGCTGCCTGTCGTTATTCATATGAGGGTAATAAAAGCTATGATTTTCAAATGCAACGTTGTGGAGGTTGTGGCTAAGTAGACCAGAATCACAACTGACACATTTTGTTGCAGCATAATTCGCTCTGAAATCAGTTTTACAAACCATTTAAACTGCTTTCATAAGCGTCATGTTACTGAACGTATTAATTAATGCGGGTGAAAGTAGTTCCATACTTATTGTGCTGAATTGTGCCTACCAGGAATAAATCTGATATTACATGGACGTCAAAAGTTTTCGGGAATCCTAATTTGTTTTTAATTTTATTGGTTCTATACTTCCGTCGTCATTAATTCAGTAGAAGTTACTGCAGTATTGCTATGTGAACAGCAAATCAAATATTTAGAAAATTACAAAATCAAAGAACTTAGCATTACGTAATAACAATTCCGTATAATTAATCAAATGCAAAAAAAGGAACTGCCAGAATATGGCGTTCAAACCGTCATTTTTGACAGACTCGAAGCTAGTGTACAAATATGTGTCAAAATGCCAATATTTAGGATTGAAATGTGTTAAATACAAGAAAAATCACCAATATTGGACTTTTCTCATGATTTGTGGGTGAAACCACGTTTGTGTGGCAAATTACCTATTTCTAGTACCATGGAAAGTACTGCAGATTGACGACAACATTGTTTCAATTGATTAAAATTTGAATTTCACTAAATGTAAAGCTAGGAGAAGAAAAAAAAACTCTAAAATTTAACACATTAGTTAGTATTATTAAGCTCTATTTGTAATAAAAATCCATAGTACATAAGGTATTAGGGTAATTGCAATTTCATGCATGTGGTAGGATGAGGGATAGTGGCATTGAAGCTCACCAATTTTTGGACTTTCCTTCTTGAAGGTAAAATCCTAACTGCATACAAAATTATATATTTTTACGGTTATAGGAGGTATTCCACAGTTTTGATGATTATCAGTCGGTGACAAAACTGATTAAATTTGCATACCAATAAGTTCCAAAATTAAGATTGGAATGAAGGAAAATTTAATGCATTAACTAAGCTTGTTGATCTTTATGCACAACAGAAATCTGAGGCAGACTACCCAGACCAAAGGTATTAAGAAACAAAAAGGCCTGAGTCACTTCCAAAAAATGGTACTGTACTGATATCAATGACTTGACTTGGTGGACCCACTGCCAGGTGCCCAGATATATAAATATCAATGTTCATAAATGCTTCCATGTACAATTACCAAGTTATACATTTAATAAGCATTAGTTCACCAAGAACAAATGAATGGAAAATATTACATCTTACCCTATTCACAAACAGGGAACTTACCGAAAGCCAATCATACACATAAAGATTTTCTTTAGCACTGATTGATCTACGACCTACTCCCCTAAAAAGCTGCCCTGCCTTTCTGATGTAGCTCATCCTGACATCCAACATGAGTTACTGCCAGGAAAGAGAAGACCAAGGCACCAACATCTCACGTCCATCCTTTATATGGCTACCAGTCAGCATAACCACATTTCAAATCAAGGAAGAGTCAGAACAACCAGAGAAAAAGCAAATAAAACTTCAAAAGTGGCACACAAGAAAGAACAACTTGCAGGAATGCCTAACCCCTGAAAAAGGACTTCCCACCTGACCATGCAGAGAAGTGGATCATTTGAGGATCACTTAACAGACTTTGCTACAAGGCTACTAAGTGTAAGACTAACCTGAAGAAGTGGGGCATTCACGTGGAGTATGTGGTGTAAGAGTGTGGAGTAAAGCAAACTCTGGATAATCTGCTGCAGTGCTGTTAAAATCCAGCCAAATGTAGAATGAAAACGATAATCGAGGTGACACCAGATGCACTTGTCATTACTAATTTCTGGTCTGTCATGATACGATTAGACTTTTTCTTTATAATTTACAGTGGATATTTCCTTTACTTCTGACACGATAAATAAATAAACCACTGAGGAAAATGTTGTCATATTACTTAACTAAGCGTGGATTGTTTTTTAATTAGTACCAACCTTATATATTAGGATAATAAGCAAGTTGGTGGAGAGAAAAAAAGGAAAATGATTTACAAAGCTAGTAAATCATACAAAATAATAATAAGATGTTTTTATTTAATGACCAATTTCGAAACACAATAACTGACATAGATGATGAAACAGGATATTTTTAACTATAATTAATGATATGAGATTTACCTAAATACTTATGATAAGTGAATTACATAGGTAACTCAAATAATGAAATCAATCATCGTAATTATGATTAATGAAATTTATGTAGCTGTAACTTTCCACTGACTGTTGTTTTCAGCTGTGGATCAAATTTGCTAATGAAATTATCAGCAACGACTTCAAATGTATATGAGCTAATTTGGATCTGTAAATGTTTGTTCCATTTTGAAGAATGTTTTTCACACAAATAAGAAGTGCTAAAAGTGAAAATAAAAGCCAGGGGCAAGTTTATGCAACTGATCAAACTGTGCGAGTTGAAGACACACAAAATTCCAGCATGCATAAGGTAGTAACATAGTTATAGATACTGAACAACATTACAGAAGAACCATACAAAAAATATAATTAACTGAATAAAATCACGTCTAATGATACCATACAGCAACAAATATTAACAGTCAATTTCCATTAAATAAACAGTGTTTCATAGTGAAAGTTTTTAAATTTCACGACAAATCTTCATACTGAGTTATTTGTTTAACTTAGGTGTTTTGTGACAGTACTATATTCTTCCCCATATAGGATACAGGTAACTAAAAGAGTTATATAGTATAAAATGCTTAAATATATTATCTAACTAGCTGTGTCATGACTTTGTCCACACATAATTTGAGATTTGTGTTTGCTAGTTTGGAGATAAACATAAAAAAAATATTGGCTTGGTATTTAAAAACAGAAGAGCAGCCCTGTTTTATCTCTTTTGTTCAATCTCTTCCTGTCCTCCTAACTTTCGGTTGTCTTCAAATGTTCCAAACAGATTAGTACACAATTTAAAAAAATGGGGTAGATTTTAAAGTCATGGATAGCTTTGTCAGGTGTCCCAATTTGCGCAGGACGTCCCGATTTTAGGGGGTCTGGGGCGTGTCTCAATTTACACCTAATCAGGATGCTAATTTTTGAACGAAGTGATATAAAGCAATCACAAAAAATGAAATCACATGTTGAGAGATATCTCACCAAACCAGCAGCACCATTCACAGGTAATGGTACAACAGACATTGACTGTCGTAATAGTTTACTGAACTGATTCTTGTAGTGCTAGCGTCGCTGATACACCTCAAAGCTGTTATCCTTCCCTCTGCTACTTTTGTGTTTGACTCGAAATGTATTGTCTTATTTACAGTCCACAGTGCTCGTGCTGCTGACTCATTCTCTATTGCCACGAATGTTCATCATTGAAGCTCTCGCATTTTTAACCCATTCATTCATCGTTCATACACCATTAACCGAGTTTCACTTGTGTTTCGTACATTGTGTACAGTTTTGGACCTAGGGGAGATCAAACCGGTGCACTTGCCCCAGGCGGCAAAGGGGGGGGGGGCAATACCATGTTTGAAGGGGTGGTAAATGGCAAATTCGTGTGGCGGCAACGCTTTTTTTTAGTTCTACTGCCCCAAGTTACATGGAAAATTAGTAGATCCGCCTGGTAGCACAGTTTTAATTAGTCAAGGCTGGAGATATCAATATTTCAAGTATTAGAGCAATTAATACAGTAAATTCCTCCACATATACTAAGTATGTTGATGTGGTTCTAAGATTACACCTCACTCCTAGGAATTTGAGATTCAGTTTAGTATTTAGGAAAAAGATTAATTCTCTTCGGTTTAGTAGTATATATCTTTTGTGCGCTTATACTTATTGTTATTTTAGATTGCATAAATTTTATGATTTTTCTACTAAGGGATATTGTTTTGTTGCTCAGCCTAATGGATGGAAGGCAAAAGGGAAGAGAACGTGAATCTATTTTTATTTTATGCTAATTTGATATGTACGTACATTTGTTAGTGCTAGAAAAATAATTTCCAGAATTCCATCAAAATGAGTGATTCAAAGCAAAAAACGATGTTGCTAAGAGTACTCCAAGAAAGAAAAAACAACTAAGAACGTATTTTTTCCCCAATGTTTGGATAAAAAGTTATTCGTTTTTTTTAAATTAGCCCCAAATAACAAAGTTTACTGTGTGCCAAAAATAGTTTAGCATATTTCATGGTAGCAAAAATGATACAGAAAAAAAACACTAAAAATGTAATAAACACAAGAAAAAAGAAAGAATTGCCAATTTAACAACACTGCTGAAAATATTTTTAAATACCTATCAAATGAGCATCCAAGAAGAAAAAGTCACAAAAACATATCAATACTCGGTCAAGCACACCTTGTCATTCAATTCACTCAGAAGAACAAAAGCCAGCGGGATTGCACATGTTTTAGGCATGGCATCTATTGAAAAAGCGATTGAACCTCTTGAAAATCATACATTATATAATAATGCTACAAATGCCTACAGATTTTTTCACCAATAGCAATATTAAAAATCCTGCGAACTTGATTTTTACGGAGATGTGAATGAAACTGCATCAGGCACTTATTAAAAAGTTACTGACACGACTGAAGGAGCACAATATTGACCCATTGCATCTCAAATCAGACAGCCTCTACCCAAATGTGTCAGTTGGCCAGCTGCAATTTTTTGAAAAAATTTCAGTACATAATCATATTGTAGATATGAAATATCCAAAAAGGAAAAAAAAATGTGACGGAATTGGGGACTCCAAAATTTGGCTAAAAATTCACACATTTTGAAAATGATGCAACACTTAATGTGTTTAATTGAATATAACTAAAAAATGATAAAAGATAGAGAGTTGAAACTGATTTTGTTTTGAAGGTATAGAAATGGCCTTTAAGGTAATATTCAAGACTTAAGCACAAATTATTCAGAAATAAACACAAAATTACATATTTAATGGGAAAATTGTGATGTTTTTGTAATCTTAAGAATTTTTTTTCTCATATAAAGAGATACTGGATCATAGAACTACTAGACCATGGTGAATTTGGCTCATACAGCAGCTCGTTCAAATATTCTAAAATTTCATATTTTCAAGGAGCTATGAGTCAAAAAAAGCCATTTTAAAAAAAAATATCGGGCCAAATAATGTCCTAATAGCTTGTAGTTGATTCATCAAGCCAGATTGGTGAATTTTTGCTTTATATATCTGCTACAATTTTTTTAAAAAATGGAAAAGTATTTTGTATGTAAAAGTTTTACTGCATAAAGTTATTATAGATTTAAATTATTTAAAAAAAACTGCTTTTGAACAGCAACTATTTGCCATATTAACTACAATATGTTATTAAAATTATTTTCCATATTTTATTGAGTGCAAATTTATCAAAGTTAATAAATACAAAAAAAACCTTAAACTTAAATTGCTGAAACAATCTTCAGCCTTACAGTACTATTTTTGCAACAGCAATATTTTATTTATATACTGATAATAATAATAAAACCTATATAATTTTACTAATATTATTTAATGTAATATAATAACATAATAAAAATTCAATAATATTTATGCTAGACATTAAACCACACCCTGGTTTTGCTCTTTGATTTTGCAAAGAATTGGTGTGTTATTTTGCCAGATGAAATTCAGAGCTACCATTGGGAAAATTAACAAATTTCATTGTTTACTTGTATTAGCTATAAAATAAAAGTTTTGTTGTTTTGGATGACATTAAAGACAATGCAACACTTTTTTGTGCTTTTGAACTAATAAAAATGAAATATCAAGCATCTGACCCTTGAAAATTTTCAAAGAAGTTATATACATTTCGGATGCTGTCCGATTTGAAATGGAATGGGTCCTTAATAGTTACTGCGCAGACAACCCATATGTGAGCTTTGGAAGCGGCAATTCATTTTTTCCCGGTTACTGCAGGATGATTATGTCAAAATTATATCAGTGGGATGTCCTGCACATATTTTCCATAACAGTATAATGTATGCTCCGAGTTTGAGTAAATATGCTTCATAGTCATTTCTCCCACTAAGCAAAACGAGCTCCACCTTTAAAATGTGTTGATTTTGAATTTGCTCCAGTTCTGTGACATGTAAAAACGCGATTGTTTGCCTTTCGCTGCTGTTGAATGTGCCACTGAATCATTCGACATCCTAAAAGATTACATCTATGGACATTTTTTAATTCTGAAGAACAGAACCTTACCTGGCTTTCTTCCAAATGCACTGAAGGTCCTACAAGATGCCAGATGGAGCCTTAAAAATTAAACATTTGTGTGTTTCGAAGGTTACGGTATAATAGTCACACCTACAAATACATTGAAGCAGAGTACTGAAAATGAATTTGTAGGCTTCACTTCACGCAATTTATTTAAAAAGTTGCCGGATGAAATAGTTTCAAAAATAAAAAAAAACTTTGTTGTGCTCAGTACAGAAATGTTTTAAATTACACAGAGACCAAGTATGAATTTAGTGAAAGCAATTTGACTTATTCAAGCCAATTTCTCTGCAAGATGACTTTTCTACTTATGCATCAGTGGTTAATATAACAGAAAAATTAAAAATTTACATGTTTTATGAAATGGATTAACTTTATGAGGAAGTTTGTAACGTTAAAGATGTAGTGAAGACAGCAGTGCAGAATAAAGACTTAACACTGCTACAGAAGTTTCATAACATATCTCAAAGTCAAGATCTTGTCAATCTGCATATATATATTTGCGGGTTAACACCAGTTTCAAACACGGCAGCTCAAAGGATATTTTGGTCTGAGATATGAAACCGATTATCACTTGAGCATCTCAAAGTAGAGATACAAATTTAAACCAACTTCAATTTGACTTGTAGTAAATTTTACAATACATCATAAAAAACAAAGCTACATTAAAAGCAGTAAAATCTAACACACTTATAACAAAATATAAATACTGTTTACTTACTGGAGCATAAATAATACTGAAAATTCAACTTCAAAATTCACTGTTTCCATAATATTTTGTTTCTGGTCCTAGACAACTGACTTATTGTAAAGTTTAGTAATAAGATTCATAAGTTCCTATCATATGACAGATACCTATAGAAACTACCCCTGTCCTGCCTAAATTATAAAAGTAAACGTTAATTTTATAGAAACCTATTTTAGTTTTTACTTCTTGCTGTCCCCATTTGCAATCCTGAATCCCGATTTTCTTTTTTTTTTTTTACCTTCTTTCCCGATTTTTAAGAAACCGGACCTGGCAACACTAGTCATGGATGACCCAGAGGAACAATTCGGTATTATTCACAATGTTTCTCTGTAGGCAATATTTGAAATGGTGCTGTCTGGCATGTATTTGAACAGATCAATTAATTTGTACATATACTAAGAACAATATAAAACAGCTAACTGCGTCAAAAAGTAGGTCTGTTAGATATTATCTTGGTTCTCCAGATGGAGCCTCTGATGAAATGTTAGGTTTTAATAAGTTGATGTGGCTCCACCTGGAGAAACAAGATAATACAATGACCGCAGAAAACTATGCATCTTTTAGGTGATGTAAATAACATAGAATAGGGGAAACACCCATCACTTTCCAAAGTACAAGGGCTGCGACGAGTGATTAACATGTAAGACGGACACAAAAATGCAATATTTTGGTATAAAACCTTAATTGTGCACTAGAGAATGAGCCTTTTGGTTCTTGAGCTGTGCTCACACTGAAGGTTACCCCATGACTGGCTAAGGAGCAGAAGAAAGGTTGGTAGAAGTGGTTGGTGAGCGAGCTGTTAAGAAGTGGACTATATGTCAAGAATGCCTGAGATAATATATACATATTGCAGTTAGTGGTAAAATGAATATATATAACAAAGGGTACCTAGCACTGATGCGAAAAAGAAATTTGTTAAAAATTAGTCAAAAATTATTACAATAATAAGCGATAGGTTAGGTGGTAGAAATTTATTGGTGGTTGAGGTCAGGTGGGTATCTGGTATCCAGGATATTCTGGTATGCAAGTTCCCATCTCCGAAGTTATGACGTTTTCTCTGTCAGAATGAATGGCCACAGACAAATAGTCACCACCTGCAACTTATACCTTCCAATACCAGAACATGCCAATAGCCAAGATTCCAACAACCTAAATGATTGCTTTACTGTGAAAGCAATCAGAGTTTTCCTCAAACGCACCACTGCATAAGAACTCCAGACATGGGAACTTGTGTACCAGAATATCCTGGATACCAGACACCCACCTGGCCTCAACCACCGATAAATTCATATTGCTTAACACATCACTTATTATTTCCATTATATATACTAGCTCAAAGGCCCGCCAAAAATAACGGGTTTAACGGAGTGTTATGGCAACTTATTTCTTTGTAGTTGCTTAACTAAATAGAATTGTTATAAAATAAAGCTCATTGTAATTTATTGTCCCTTCTACAGTAGAAAACGCTTCAGTTGTTAACTTGGTCCAGGTTGCATTTCAGCCTAACCACAATCTCTGTTAATATTGCCACTAGAAAAGCAAAGCTTCAATTACACACAAATTAATACATTCCCTGTATCGCATGTCAATGTCATCATGCAGTGCGATATAAACTTTATCCAAAATCTTCACAGGTTCTTACACCTATCTTTCGTATTAACTGTGATGAGAATCGATGTTTTGACATTTGACACCAGTGAACACAAAGGATGTTAAAAATATATCTCAACCACTTACACTATGCCACGTAATATTCAATTGTGATTTAGGCCAGTATATCGTGATCAATCTGAAACTTCCTTCATTCAAACCACATAATGACTTCAGTACAAAGAAATCAACTGATAATTAATATGTCAATTTAAACGAAATACATACTTTTCTTTCAGTGTTCTGACAATTCATGTCTTAGTAATTGCTTAACTAAATAGAATTGTAATAAAATAAAATTCAATGTAATTCAATGTGCGTTGCACTGTAGCAAAAGGTTTCCATTTCCATCCGGGTCCAGGTTGCATTTCAACCTAACCACATACTAAGCTAAACTTGTCGCCATAAGAACAATCTCACACATGTACTCTATCACATTTTAGTGGTAATAATGCATCGCGATATAAATTTAATCAAAAATCTTCAAGCGTTTTTATACCAACCGCCCCATCCCTTTTTTTTGTATATATGTTATTCAGACCGATATTACAATGTTTGAATGGCTGACACAGTTACATGTTGATGAAATAATAGCCTCAGTAATATTGCTCAGTGAAACCAAAGGAAATTAAAATAAATCTTATAAACTTACATTATGCCACGTAATATTTGTTTCAATTATAGTGTAGGTTGCACAGATTGCGACCAGTGTGCAGCTATGTCTGTTCAAATGATTTAATAATTTCAATAATAGGACAGTTTAAATTTTTATTTTTATTTTTTAAAGTATTCATGCCCTCTGCTGTAACAACAAATACCAGTTGTAATTCAAACCCATGCTAAGTAACAATCTAATAAAAACTTTCACTAACACTGATGCTCAAAATTAAAGCTTTTATCTTACATATCTATGGACAAAGAATTTAAGGAATATTTCTATATATCAAATGAATATTGTGTAAATATAAGCATCTAATGATTGATGTGTTGACGTAAACACAATACATACTATTATTTCAGTATTCTGTCAGTTAATTTATTCGTGGATGCTTAGAAATGTTATGAAATAATGTGCATAACCATGAACAATGGCGTAAAGCATGATGTCATCATGCGACGTCATAGAGTGATGGCATGTCGTCACAGATGACAACATAGATGACCGAGAGTTGCTTATTATAATATTACATAAAGACCATTGGTGTTTTTGTGTGGTGGTAGAAACGTGTCTCCTGTCGTGTACTATGGTTGTTAGATGTCGGTAGCTACGGGGGTGTGGGTGATATGGGGGTTGAAAGTGGTCAACCTGCGGCAACTACATATTTCTGCCACAGACGCATGTGTCTTGGTGTATCACTTTTCAGCGAAAACTATCTATCGCAGATCATTGGTGTTTGTGTGTGGTAGTAACACAGAGTCACCTTTCGATCACAACATCGGCCAAATTTCAGTAACTGTGGGAGTGTGGGAGATATGGTGATTGAAAGTGGCCAATCAAGGATATTTTCGTATTTCGACGAAAGACATGTGTCTCCACATTTATCACTTTTCTGCCACAACTACATAGCATAGACCATTAGTGTTTGTGTGTGGTAGTAGAATCGTGTCTCCTGTCGTGCACTATGGTTGTTAAATGTCGGTAGCTATGGGGGTGTGGGAGATATGGGGGTTGAAAGTGGTCAACCTGTGGCAATTTCATATTTCTGCCAAAGATGCATGTGTCATGGTGTATCACTTTTCAGTGAAAACTATCTATCGCAGATCACTGGTCTTTGTGTGTGGTATTAACACAGTCACCCATCGATCACAACATTGGCCGAATTTCAGTAACCTTGGGAGTGTGGGAGATATGGTGGTTGAAAGTGGTCGAACACGGATATTTTCGTATTTCGTCCAAAGACAAGTGTGTCCGTAAATTTTACTTTGCTGCTTGAACTACATAGCGCAGATGACTGGCATTTGTGTGTGGTAATAGCATCGAGTCTCCCTTCGTAGCATGGTTGTTAGATGTCGGTAGCTGTCAATCCAAATTCTTTACAAACACGAACGAAGTCATGGGTACCAGCTAATATATATATATATATATAAAATAAGGTTTTTACAGAAAGAAAAATTTAAAAAGTTCTCAGGAAAAATTGAAAATTTGCGAAAACTGCATTTTTATGGACTGAATTTGTAGCTATATTAAATGTAGATAATCTGAAAAAAGTTTTTAGAGAAAGAAAAATTGGGAAGGTTGCCTGTAAAATTGAAGAATTTGTAAAATACTGAAAATACTTTTTTAAATAGTACAAGTTTTTTTAATGTTTTTAAATGATCATAATGTTCCAATAATGTTTTTAGAGAAGGAAAGATTGGAAAAGTTGCTCAGAAAATTGGAAAAGTTGCTCAGAAAATTGGAAAATTTGGGAATATCTGAATGTACCTTTTTCTAAGGACTGATTTAGATATATTTTATTTTTAAACTAGCTGGTACCCACGACTTCATTAGTGTTTGTAAAGAATTTGTATTGACAGCTACCGACATCTAACAACCATAGTGCACGACAGGAGATACGATTCTACTACCATACACAAACACCAATGCTCTATGTTATGTAGTTTTGGCAGGAAAGTGACATTTGCGGAGGCACATGTCTTTCATCGAAATACGAAAATATCCTTGACCGGCCACTTTCAACCACCATATCTCCCACACTACCACAGTTACTGAAATTCGGCCGATGTTGTGATCGAAAGGCGACTCTGTGTTACTACCACACACAAACGCCAGTGATCTGCGATAGATAGTTTTAGCTGAAAAGTGATACACCATGACACATGCGTCTTTGGCAGAAATATGAAATTGCCGCAGGTCGACCACTTTCAACCCCCATATCTCCCACACCCCCATAGCTACCGACATCTAACAACCATAGTGCATGACAGGAGACACGATTCTACTACCACACACAAACACCAATGGTCTATGCTATGTAGTTGTGGCAGGAAAGAGAAGTATAAGAAGACACAAATTTCTGATTGAAATATGAAAACGCCATGCATTGGCCAACTTTAATCATCATATCTCCCACATCCCCACAGCTATCGTCATTCGGCCAACGTTGTGCACGACAGGAAACTCCATGTTACTTCCACACACAAAGACCGGTGATCTGTGTTTGGTAGTGGTGGTTGAAAAGTGAAATATATGAAAACACACGTCTATTTATATATATATATATCTATATCATATATATATATAAAAATAGACGTGTTTTTTCCTATATTTCACTTTTCAGCCACCACTACCTAGCACGGATCACTGATGTTTGTGGGTGGAAGTAGCATGGAGTTTCCTGTCGTGCACAACGTTGGCCGAATGCCGATAGCTGTGGGGATGTGGGAGATATAATGATTAAAGTTGGTCATTACAGGGCGTTTTCATATTTCGACCAAAAATTCGTATCTCCGTATACTTCTCTTTCCTGCCACAACTACATAACATAGACTTTTGGTGTTTGTGTGTGGTAGTAGAATCGTCTTTCCTGTCGTGCACTATGGTTGTTAGATGTCGGTAGCTATGGGGATGTGGGAGATATGGGGGTTGAAAGTGGTCGACCTGTGGCAGTTTCATACTTCTGCCAAAGACAAAAGTGTATCATTTTTCAGCGAAAACTACAGATGACAGATAACTGGCGTTTGTGTGTAGTAGTAGCACAGAGTCACCTTTCGATCACAACAGCGGCCGCATTTCAGAAACTGTGGTACTGTGGTAGATATGGTGGTTGTAATTGGCAGACCAAGGATATTTTCGTATTTCGACTGTCTCCGCATTTGTCACTTTTCTGCCACAACTACATAGCATAGAGCATTGGTGTTTGTGTTTGGTAGTAGAATCGTATCTCATGTAGTGCACTATGGTTGTTAGATGTCGGTAGCTATGGGGGTGTGGGGAAATGGGGGTTGAAAGTGGTCGACCTGTGGCAATTTCATACTTCTGCCAAAGACAAAAGTGTCATGGTGTATCACTTTTCAGCGAAAACTACAGATCACAGATAACTGGCGTTTGTGTGTAGTAGTAGCAGAGAGTCACCTTTCGATCACAACAGCGGCCGAATTTCAGAAACTGTGGTACTGTGGTAGATATGCATGTGTCTCCGCAGATTTCACTTTTCTACCACTACTACATAGCATAGAGCATTGGTGTTTATGTGTGGTAGGAGAATCGTGTCTGTTGTCATGCACTATGGTTGTTAGATGTCTGTAGCTATGGGGGTGTGGGAAATATGGGGGATGAAAATGGTCGACCTGCGGCAATTTCATATTTCTGCCAAAGACGCATGTGTCACGGTGTATCACTTTTAAGTGAAAACTATCAATCGCAGATCACTGGCGTTTGTGTGTGGTAGTAACACAGATTCTCCCATCGATCACAACGTTGGCCGAAATTCGGTAACTGTGGGAGTGTGTGAGATATGGTGTTTGAAATTGGTCGATCATGAATATTTTTGTGTTTCATCCAAAGACTTGTGTGTATCCGTAAATTTTACCTTGCTGCCGGAACTACATAGCGCAGAAGACTGGTACTTGTGTGTGGTAATAGTATCGAGTCTCCCATCGTGCACTAGGGTGGTTAGATGTCTATAGCTGTCAATATGAATTCTTTACAATCATGAACGAAGTCGTGGGGACCAGCTAGTATATATATATAATGATTATGAAGCAGCAGTCCTGGCAAATCCAGTGAGTTAAAAAATTCTGGTGGATAGTTGACGACATCATCTTGGTTAGTTGCGCAATCAACTGATTTGTATATCCTTAATTCACCGGAAGTTTCATTTTGAATTTCGAAATTTATTTAATTAATGTCCGTGTTTTTGTCTCTGTAATATAGTTCGGTCGTTCAACCAAAAAATTGACAGGAAATGTAATGCAGCCTCTCAAAACGTTTACAGGGATTTTGTCTTTACCAATGCCAATGAGTTGTTTTGAAACCATTTCTTCCGATCAATCATTTTGCAATTCCAAAGATAATCATAAAGAGCCTTTGTTTTGTTTTGATTGATTGGCAGTAATATTATTTTCGTTGATGACACGCAAACCTTTTTTTTCCTTCGAACTTTATTTTGGGCAGGCATAGATTAATATCCATACAGTCTAATCAACTTGAAGGCATACCAGAGCTAATCCTAACACACCTTTGTTGTGTTTTATTTGGATTGGCTGGTTTGTATGGGAAAAGAAAGGTGTTGATTTTACTATTTTCCTCGCAATTTTTACGTTTTTTCTCTCCATAATGAACCTTCCTTGTGGATTAACGAAAATATGAAGGAAAAAATAATTTGCCGAATTGGTCGAGCCGTTCTCGAGTTTTGCACTTAGCAACACATTTGGCGATTCATTTTTATTTATATAGAAGATTTTAAAAGTTAGAAAGTATTATTAGTCGCAACCAATTCAATCACCATGAATTCTACCCGAACATAGTTTAAAACGAATGGAACCCATGACCACAAGGCTTACCAGAACATTGCATTCTTAAAATAATAGGATAAGTGAGGCTCGATCGTCAGACGATAATGCGTATCGCTTCTCAACTTAAATACCAGTAATCGATTTTGCTTTTTAGGTATTCTTAATATTGCATCCTTCTAAACTGATGCATTCTATTTTCATAGTCGAAACTTTCGTGGTAGGCGGCATGGGTATAAATGTAAACACACTGAACAAATAAACACACAAATGGTTTTCGAGAGAACGAACATTTAAAAGCAACCAAGAAAATGCCACGCACGGAGGAAATAATGATATTATTTTCGCTGATCACACCATGGAGGAAGGAAATATATGGAGGAGAAGTGACGTTAAATCGGTGAAGCAGGCTCGCGTATGCGCAGTGGCGGCAGTGGCGATATTGCGCTTCCAAACAATTGCGATGTTCCCAGTATATCCCGAAAACTAAGCAAGATATCGAAAAATTTTATTCTTTATTTTCGATTTGTCTTGTCGTGTTACATAAGAATCAATCATTAAATTTGACTTTTGCGATATTTTTCTTCTCCATTTCAACTCAAGACACCTCACTTTTGATACAATATCTCTCTAGAACTAGGTGAGATATCGAAAATTTTTATTCTTTATTTTTCATTTGTCTCGTCTTTTTAAATAAGAATCCATCATCAAATTTAACTTTGACCAATTTTTTCTTCTGAATTTCAACCAAAACCATTTCACATTTGGGACAGAATATCTCGAAAACTAAGCAGGATTCCAAAAAATTTTATTCTTCATTTTTTATTTGTCATATCGAGTTACATAATAATCCATCACCAGATTGCGGCGTCACCTTTATCCTAGAGTCCCCTTGAAGTTTTTGTACATATTCCCCGTGTCTGTATGGAAGCGGCCATGCCCCCTCCACTCCGGCCATGCCCCCCCACTCCTCCTCCACCCTGCTTCACTTCAATGCGTGGTGAAGGTCTCTTGCGTCGTCTCCATATATTTCCTTCCTCCATGGATCACAAGCAGGCATAGATTAATATCCATAGAGCATAATCAACTTGAAGTCATACCAAAGATAATCCTAACGTGCCCTTTGATTTGTTTTGATTGAGGGAAAAGAAAAGTGTTGTTTTTACGATTTTCCTTCCAGTTTTTGCGTTTTTTCTCTCCATAAAAACCTTCCTTGTGCCTTAACGAAAATATAAATAAAAAAAATTAGCCGAATTGGTCCAGGCGTTGTTGAGTTATGTGCTTACCAACACATTTTGCGATTCATTTTTATATTATAGATTTTTCTATTAGACTGAATAAGGTTTTTAGAGAAAGAAAAATTGGAAAATTTGCCAGGAAAAACTGAAATTACTTTTTTGTATAGACCGATTTTGTTATTTTATAAAAATGTTGATAATAGTCTGAATATGATTTTAAATAAAAACTGGGAAAAATACCAGTAAAATTGAAAATTTGGAAAAAACTGAAAATACTTTTTTGTATGGATCGATTTGGCTAATTTTTTTAAATGATCGTAATGGTAATAAAACTGAAAGTGTTTTTTTCTACAGACCATTTTTCAATTAATGTTAATAGAAGTCTGAATAAGATTTTTAGGAAAAGAAAAATTGGAAAAGGTACTACTTGGAAAATTGGAAAATTTGGAAATAACTGAAAATGCTTTTTTCTGTTTGATTTTTGTACAAACTCAAGACCATTACGCATGAATCAAATGATTCAT
Source organism: Vandiemenella viatica (assembly GCA_031002005.1). Classification (NCBI taxonomy): domain Eukaryota; kingdom Metazoa; phylum Arthropoda; class Insecta; order Orthoptera; family Morabidae; genus Vandiemenella; species Vandiemenella viatica. Next base: position 69,909,913 of record JARYHS010008075.1, on the reverse strand, counting down.
ATTGTGAGGTACATAACCTCACCTTTTGTGATTTTAACATTAGTAAAGTTTTTTTTATTATTTAGCAGATATAATTGTAAATACTAACATTGAATTTGTAAGTTCCAAGGTCACAGAATGTCAAGACAAATATACGAGATCTTTGGCGAAATAAGAACAGTTGAAAAAAGTTAAAGAAAATGTTTTGTTGGAAGAGGATGTGTTGGTTTGAAGAGAATATGTATTGAGAGAAGAGGTGAAAGAGAAAGGTTCGATGGAGAAGCTGCGAAGAATCCTGGCTGGATTAGTAATTGGAAAATATTAGCCTGAGGGCAGAGAAATTAGAGTAATAATAAAGATAATGAAAAAAAGAAATATGAATTTGTAATTGATAATTGGTTGCTCTGTGGAAAATAGAAGATAAGTAGAAGATGTTTTATTAAATATTGAGATTGTAATAAAGACAAGAGAGTTGATTTGTTAAAATTCATGTAGTACGATTTTGTTAATAGTGATTTGATTTACAGCGTGGGTATCTAAATAAATTCAGCCACAGATAAAGAGGGATAAATGAAATTCCCATGTACTGGTCTGACGCAGGAAACATAAGTAAAAGTATTATATTTAAGTGGATTAAGTACATTTTCATATATTGTAAAATAAAGAACCTTACAGTATGCACAATCATTTTTTGTTGTTTTGTTCTTTATGCTCCTGGGATGGAAGTAACTCAAATGTTTTCAATTGAGAAAAAAAGAAGGCTGCACGAGCTGGAGAAAAATCTGGAAAAATGCATTCCATCATAAATTAAAATAAACCAATCCTTGCTTTTATTTTTGTGTTGATTCACTATCTGTCAAACAAATATAGTTATTTTATTTCTATTCCATTGATATTACTGATGATATGTGTTTGATGATATCAAACAAGGTATCATCTCAATTACCCCAATCATCCAATGTAAGGCACATTTAATCAAGAGTTGAAACACAAAAAATAATTTGATTGTGATGCACTGAGGTAGTCAGTTCGAAAGAATGTTCCAATGCCGAATCAGCAAGAAAAATTTTCTCTTGAAGGTTGTGAATGATGGAACTGAAGGGTATTCTTCTTGGACGCTCCCAGTGGAACTGGAAAAATGTTTTTCATTTAATTAATTTTGGTAATGATTCACTTGCAGAGTGAAATTGCATTTGCACTTGCTTCATCATGAATTGCAGCTAAATCGTTGGAAGGCAGGCGAACAGCTCATTCAGCATTTAAGTTGCCACTGAATATGCAAATCAATGAAACTCTAACATGCAACCTTTCGAAGAACTGTGTGATTGCCAAAATCCTGCAGCATTGCAAATTGATCATTTGAGATTAATGTACTGTTACATGTTTGTCATTGGCAACAATGAGTGAAGTGTTTGAGGCCCACTGAAAGTGGTTGCCCATTTGAACTGGCACGTTGGAAATTTCGAAGCTCATCATCTGCATGGTTGGGCTTTGTGGAAACAACTAAATCTTCTAGAATGTAGGTTTATTTATTTATCTTATGATTATTTAACAAGGTACACAACAGGAAAGGTACACACTTTGACAATAAATTTATTGTCAAAGTGTGTACATATCTCAAGCTTGTTCAATTTCATAATCTAGATCTAATGTTTTGATCCAGTCAACTGCACTGATTGACGCATCATGTATTTCCGCTATTGTTCCCTTGTAGGTGCGAAGAGGATAGTCAGAAACAATGTGATTTATTGTCTGTAAGGTGGCTCCACAGACACAATTTGCAGTATCTACCCAGCCCCATTCGTGTAGTAAGAAGGCGCATCTGCCTTGTCCTGTTCGAACCCAATTGATGATTCTCCACTGCCGCCTGGGGAGATCAAAACCTAGTAACCGTATTGAGGGGTGTCAAATAGATTTTGACTGGCTACTGATGACTGTTCCCATTGAGTTGTCCACAGCTTGTTGATGCTGAAAAAGGGCTCTGTAAGGTTGATTGCTGTGTGTCATGGCTGTTTTTGGATTTCAAGCGTTGGTGTTTTGCTTGAATAGTGTCTTGATGTATAGCCAGCTGGGGGTTCTTCAGGATATTTTCCCAGATTTTTAAGAGAGTTTCTGATCTTCTTAGTGCTGGGGGTGAGATGTTGCATAGCAGTGGAAGCCATATGGTGTTCGTACTCTGAATGCATCCCGTAATTATCCTCATTGCCTGATTGAGTTGTACGTACATCGATCTCCTTTGTGTGGACACTACTGATCCAGGATAGGCAGCAGTATTCAGCAACAGAGTATGGCAGAGCTAAGGTTGTGGTTCTTAGTATGTGAGCACTAGCTCCCCATGAAGTACCTGCAAGCTTTTGAAGAATATTATTTCTCGTTTTGACTTTGGCAGCCACGTTTGAGAGATGCTGTTCTGCTCAGTGTTATACCCAGATATTTTGGTGTGCTGCAATACGGCAAGAGTTGGCCTATGAATTTGACTACTGGCTTATAGTGCGATTGTCTGTTGCATAAATGAAATGTTGAAATAACTATTTTCTGAGGATTTAGATGGAGGCACCATTTCTTGAAGTATTCATCTAACTTTTCCAGATCAGCTGAAAAAGTTGTTTCTGCATTAGAAAAGTTGGTGTTCTGGTTCACCAAACAAATGTCATCAGCGTAAGTAAATTTTCTTGAAGATGTTTCCGATAAATCGTGAGTATACAAATTGGATAGGAGGGGTGTTAAAACAGATCCTTGAGGTAAGCCATCATTTAGTATAAATATTCTGCTTCTGTCATTTTCGGAGTATATCTGAAAGTATCTATGGCTCAACATGTTGTTAAGTAGTTCCGTAAGTTTTCGACATGGAACGATACTCACAAATCAGAAGAAGTCGTCATCACTAAACACCACAAGCTTGTAGAATTGGACCATCTCTACGCATTTGTCAACAGAACATCAAAGCAATAAGTCGAGCATCTTTAGAATGGAGGTGAAGGGTATTTAAGGAGTGGACTAGAGTCTCAGTGAGTCAGTCATGAGCAATCGGTCTTCTTAGAAGTATTGGGGAAAGTATTGTGCCCTGGGTATGGCCAACAGTGATGGAACTGTGGAGCCGATGAAATATCAGGGAAATACTGCTCCACAGGCCACTCCCAAGTGGAATCAAACTCCCGAGCGCAAGCGTCAAGTCATGTCTGTACCCGGATACATTGCGGTGATAACCAAGGGTACACACCCAAACTCCCAATAGGTATCGCGCATATGAATGTTATTGTGTGAATTACTGCACCATGACATCTACTAACGGACGAACTGAATATGGCCAGCATCACTGGGCCAGCGAAAACAATCCAAATTTAAATCAGAGCCAAAATGAAGAAGAAACGAGCAAAGAGTACATGGTGTAACAGCACTAGAACCCAGGCTTTAATTGGAATTGTATTTTATGAAGCATTTGTAGCAAGCTAGAGTTTGATTGAATATAAGATTTGTATGTTTGTCCTGCAATTTATTGTAAATCGGTGTAAATGGACTTTGTTTTATGAAAATAAATTATGTAAATACCATTTAATATGTTAAGGACACAACTATGCAAGAGAAATCGATTAAATGTTTGTATTCCAAGTATTAAGGTGAGCTCCGATGTTTAAAGGATGATTTACTACAATTTAAAATGATTTATGTGGATAATTTTGTGTTTAAATATCTTTAATTTTCATTTCTGAACATTTTGTAATGATTGTAAGTGATTATGGATTAATTTTGATTGGTTTTAATATGTTTTTAATTGTTTAAGAACACTTCAAGAAATATCTGTCGGAAGCCTTTGTAATGTTCTAAAACTTTCGATGAAACTTGTATAAAGCTAACATCAGAAACAGTTGACACAATTGATGGACAGTTTTGAGTGAACAGTGTTTCGTGTATGGCAGTTTTGTCTTTGGAAGAAGTTCTGAATGTAATCCTGGAACGTGTGCTTACATATGACCAGTATTTTTGAAGACATGTACGTCTTCGAGAAATAAAAACAGTTAATGTTTGAAACCGTATCATGGACTAATTATTTCATATATTACTTAAACCAAAGAGACATCTAATAATGGGGTCGTCAGATAGTGAAGACCCGGAAGAAACTGACCGTGGACCAGAAAAATGTTAATCTAAAGAAGTAGTTCTTATCAGTAGCACTCAAATGGAACAACAATTAAAAAAAAAAAAAACAAATAAAAGGAAAAATATGCCAAAAAGACTATACCCGTAAACCAACAAGGGAAGGGAAACTTTCAACATCACCTACAAAAACTGATACGAATTACTACCTGAGAAAGGTAATATAGAACCCACAGCTACAGAAGGAAGCATACAAGTACCATTGGGGTGCAACCAGTGAACCTAAAATTCAACCGAACAACACCCTCCTTCAATCGCAGTCTTTGGAAGAAGGGGTCACTTAGAACTAGCAAAAAAACTCAAACGTATGATAAGTGGAGAACTTAAAGCTGTATTGTGAGGAGACTGCATGAAATACTATGCTGAAACCAAAGAAGACCACTCAGCCATCCTGACCTCCTTTAAGATGAACAATATCACTCATTTCGGCCATCAGATACAAGAAGACAGGCACCTAAAAGTTGTTATCAAAGGGCTACCTCCCTCCATAACAACAGATGAAATTGAAGATAACCTCAGAAGTCCAATCTGGTCATCAATTCAAAAAGAGAAACCAAGAGACCAGTGAACTCATCTCTCTCTCTCTCAGCATTTACTGTAACCTTGCCAAGCAGAAAATCATCGGACATAATTTACAACAAATGTTCAATTCTCTATATCAGAGTACAGATCAAATACTATCACTCTCAAAATGGTCCACCACAACGTACAAAATGCCAAAGGTACCACAAAAGGGAAACACACCACAAATGAAATAAGAAACACTAAAAGAGGTGATCAAGGAAAGGAGGAATCCCACGGAGAAATCAACCAAGAACTGTCATCATTCCCCATGTATGGAAACATCCTTTCAGGGGAGGAGCAAGACACAAAAGAACAAAGACAAGAAAGAAGATTTGGAACAAGAAAACAGTACCTATCCAGTCTTTTTTGGATTGGAAATGGAAAATTTTTTCAAGGTCCTAAAAAGAACAATGGAAAAGATGAAAAAGGCACGAGAACTGTGAAAATTCTTGCTCAAAGTTCTTATGGCCTAAGCCAAATAATGGAGCAAACACCTTACCAGAAAAACATGACTGAGCATTATGGAACGCAAACATTGTAAAGAGTAAATTAAATGAATTACTCGACTTTCTTAACAGGGAAAATGCTGACATCATCATGATAATAAAAACTGTCCTGCTACGGACAGACATACTGGATATTGGATAACACGTATACAGAATAGATAGACCACGTCAAAGAGGAGGCGGCACAGCTATCGCCATATGCAACAGCCTATCTCATGCTCCAATAACAATGCCCCAACTGAACGCATTAGAGGTCATGGCAGTTTGCACCCATCCAAGAGAAGGACATATGTGTTGTGTCTAAAAAGTTCGGTGAATGGTGCTATATCTGAACAGCAACTTGGCACATGTGTGTATGCATGCGCATGGGTCTTCAGAGACTTGAGGAGAATCGATACACAGCATGCACTGCATGTGACTGGCAGTGTAAACAGACTGCGACCAGTTGAACATAGTCAGTGTGAGAGGAAGTGTCACAGCACAATGGAGCAACGTGCAAACAGCAAGTGCTGCTACAAATTGGAAAAGACTGCAACAGAGACACATGAAATGTTGGTGCAGAACTGGAAAATGGATGCTGCTCCATGAGAATGCCCCTGCACACTGCGCAATCCGTGTGCGCCAATTTTTGGTGCAGAAGATGGTAACTTTTCTTGAACACCCTCCATACTCCCCTGATCTGGCTCCTGCGGACTTCTTCCTGTTTCCCTGCTTGAAGGCGGCCATGAAAGGTCAACATTTTGCAGATGTGAATGCCATCAAAGATCATATGACAGCCATTCTGCGATCGATTCCACAGGAGGCCATTGCGGATAGTTTCCTGAAGCTGTACGAACGTTGTCAAAAGTCTGTTGTACTGGGTGGCGACTATTTTGAAGAACAATAAAGAAATTTTCTTTGTTTTGTTTGTTGTCTGACAGCATTCACCAAACTTTTTAGACACACCACGCATAGTACTTGTCAGTGCATGTTTAGCCCCAAATAGGAACCTACATGAACAGGATATAGCCAAGGTTCTGTCTATATGCAACAAAGTCATAATTAGGGGAGACTTTAATGCTAAGCACCCCAGCTCAAACTCAAGATCAAGTAATAGATTTTTTTTTTTTTTTTAAATTGCTTAACGTCTCTTAACAGCGAGGTCTTTAGAGACGGGAAAGGATGGGGGGCAAAGAATGGGAAGGAATTCGGCCATGGCCTTTTGAAGGAAGCATCCCGGCATTCACCTGGAGTGATTTGAGCATACCATGGAAAACCCAAATCTGGATTCGAACGCCGTCCTCCCGAATGCGAGGCCAGAACGCTAACCGTTACACCACCACGCTTGGTAAGCAATAGAAAAGGTGAATGATTGCTCCAGATGTGTGAACTTATAAATCATCAAACCAGCTGAAACAACACACATCCGTTTCAATGCTTAACACAGACTGGATGTGCTGGACATCATCACCACCACCAAAGACATCACCGGACATACAGAACCGTTCACATTGAACGACCTGTCGTCAGACCACCTTCCTATTCTGCTCACTATCCAGAGATGGCTCTATTCTGATGTATAACCAAAAAGAATAAAAGAAACAGATTGGAAATATTTCAATAGACTTATCCACAACAAAAATTAAACCCACCTACAATGTATCAATTACAGAGTGAATTTCATCAGCAATATAACATTCCGGTAAGCTTATTTTATATGCAGATAGGAGAGTCTTCACTAATATTACATTAGATAATCTGCAACAACAACAGCTTCCAGCCATCTTGGAGAATTTTTGATACCTGCATAACAGCTACAGAAAACTCTGGCAGCGATATCGTGACAGATCGCAATATCACCAGTTCACACATACGTTAAAGACTCGACTACAAGAAAGAAGGTCGGAAAAAATGGGATGAAAAAATGTCAAGCCCAATGTTGCAGAACAAGAAGCATGGCAATTCATTAGGGTCCTGAAAGAACCCCAACAAGCAAATACTGCGGTAAATGGGCTGGCCAGACCTTGTTTCCTTTCTGTAGCTAAAGCTGAATTACTGGCCGAAAGCTTCACAGTCCAGTATATTACAGCGGAGTATCAACTCACACCAGTGGAGGCCTGACAAGCTGAGGAAACAGAATGCCATGCAAAGGATCTTACAACAATCAGCTGTGGATCAGCTGGAGCTTACAACCCTGGGTTAAGTGTAGAGTATAATAAAGAAACTCGCTACCAACAAAAGCCCAGGGCATGACAAAATTAGGAATATACATCTGAAAAACTTGCCAAAAAAAGGATTAGTGCTCATGACAAGGATTTTCAATAGCCGTCTTCTAAACTGTTAAAAAACTATAAAAATACAATAGAAAATTAAACTAATCCAGAGACAAAAGAACTGAATCAATAGGTAAGTACTCCTTAGTATTCTATACCAACCAACATAAAAATGGCACTGCATTCGAACACTGCGTGGATTTTTCACCATTAAGATCATCCCAGATGGTTGTAGCCCTGGTTTTGCCCTTGAATATGATCAATAAAAAGTCCCAAAACAAAAACCTATAACCCTATTCCCAGAAGTAAAGCTATCGAAAGTAGGGGACTTCACAATCATTTGCGGAGGCAAAAAAGAAAACACACACGCACACACACACACACACACACAAAATAAAAACACATTGGCACGGATCAGTCGACGAAGGTGTGAGCTTCGGGCATGGCGGGTCTTGTGAAGGACTGAATGGCTAAGTCTGTACAGTGTGAATAGTGGCAGGCCCGGCATTGGGGGGGGGGGGGGGGGGGGGGTGAGCGGGTCAAATGTACCCGGGCCCGCCGGCTGAGGGGGGCCCCGATCACCAGCTGCAGGGGCCCCCAGGCCTCGAAAGCAAGAATACGCCTTGTCACCCGGCCGAAATTCCTAGCGCCGGCCCTAAATAGTGGTGGACTGGACTATTGTGGGGTCCATAAAAGTTCCACTCAAAATATCTGAATATCATTTGTAGCCATAATATTAGATTTAACTGTTTAATAAATATTATAATTAGGAACCAAGTGCTAATTATTTCAGAAATTGACCCACAGATCGCAACAAATGGCGTCAGAAATGGGATGAGAATTGGCAGTGGGCGTGACTTTTAATTGTGAACTTTATAACTACATTCATTCCTGTGACTATGACTACTGTGGAAGTAAAATTAAGTGAACTGAATATAAATGAATTGAAATAGGAGGGGAAGAGTGCGACCTAGACATGACTGGTAGCAACACCAATTTATAGATATAACTGTTTGGCTTTGGAGGCAGAGGGTGAGGATCAGGAGGCCCCCTGTTTGAAAGAGCCACAAGCATGAAGGACCTTGCCAAGATGATAAAGAACCAGGCTGAAAGACCCAGATTGCTGGAAGAGGAAATAGGGGAAACTTCCAGAAACCAAACTGAAATTTCAATGTTATCTTAAGATAAAAATGGAGGAAATTCACCGGCGCGGCGGTTTGAAGAGAGACTAGAAGAAGGAATTAATAATAATAATAATAATAAAAATCTGGAGCATTCAAAGAGGAGCTTGAGAAAGCTCAAAGGGACATAAAATTTACTCGTTTTCTTCCTAGCAATACTATCATGTTGAATTGTGGCCTAGACCAGATTAAAATGTCACGAAAGGCACAAGGAACTATACATATAACTTCCAATATTGTGAGAACTACTGGTAAGCGATACTGCACAAAATTTTATTCTTTATTTTCGAATTGTCTATCACTATTAAACTGCGGCAACATGGTTATGGTGAGAACCCTTTAATAATGGTATTAAGCACAAAGCATTGTGTGGGAAGATTTTCTTTTGTAGGTAAGGGGGGCGGGGTCAGGGATTGGAAAAAATTACCTCTCTTCACCCTCCTCCTATCTTCCAATGAATCCCATCCCAACTCCTTTATCACATAAGTTAATGACTGTTCTGCAGTAATTTTCACAGACAAATCTAGCAGCCCTTCTCTGCACCCCCTCAAACTCTTGTATTTGTGTATTTGATACCAAAATGTGAAGCCCATATTGCACCACCATATTCAAACAATGCTCTGACAACATTATAACCCTACTAGCATTTTCCCGCTGCTTCAAACGCTTGTGCTTTGGTATGTGTAAAAATTCTTTATCGATTTTATTGTATTACCAGTTATTAAGGTGGAGCGGCATGAGTTGTAAATGTCTACTGAAAAGTTTCGTTTGTATTAGTTATTACATTAAGTTCGGTTTTCATACTGATATCCAAGAGTTTGTTTCATTCATATTTTTATGTGATGTAATTGATTAAATAGTAGGAAAGCTACCTGAAAATTAACAGCACTAATTCGTGGTTTTAATTATTGTTCGAAGTATAAGAAGTCATTGTTTAGAAAGAATTTTGTTTTTGTGATGTAAGTAAGTGAAGCAATGTTTAAGAGAAATAAGATGCTACCTTTACCTTACTTGGCAGGTCGCAAACTACAATGCCTCTGTGTATACCACATTTCTAGTTTGATTGTTTGGTGCAAATACATATAGACATGACCTATCACTCTAGAGCCAGCAGCAACGTATAGCTGGCCGTGGGAGAAACATGGTGTCCGAAGATCAATTCCTACGGTTCCCAGTGCCTGGCCCTAAGACATGTTGATTGTCATGGCAAAACATAAGGTTACTGGGAATTGCAGGCACTTAAATTAGAATGGAAAGTTTGACGGTACCAATGGCCTCAATGTGCAAGGATTTCAACAGAAGTCTAGTTCCATTGCACAGCTGTGGTGGTGATATGTTTCTGATGAGCATGAACAGAGTACCAACTTATAAGTTCAGTTTATGCGCGGGAAGACCAGATGCGCCAAGGGAATGTAAAAATTCAGCTGGATAATAAGTCTCGTCTTTTTGATCTTCCACCGTGTTGATAGCTACGTAAGTCATTATTATTATTAATTTTAATTGCAATGGAGCTAATGCTCCGGTGTCAATTCCCCTAGTCATCTGATTACCTATTTTTACATTATTTTTTTAAATTTTCTTTAATAATTGAAGTGTTAAATTCCTTCCCATTTACTTTTTCGATTTACAAATTTTAAATTGTTTAAGCTTTTTTGGTAAATTATTCATCACTTCACTTAGTAATTTGTTCCAATCCCTGACACCCTTACCAACAAAAAAATAATTTATGCACTATTCCTAATTCTTTGATGAATATCCCAGCAAGCCCCATCACCACATGCTCTGTACATTACCAGTACTCTCTTCACCCTCCTCCTTTCCTTCAATAACTCCCAATCCAGCTCATCAACACGGTGTTGATCATTTCCAGGATATACTTATTGATGTCATTCATGTCTACAATCACATCTAACAATCAAAACGTTGTCACAGCTGCTTTTATCATGACTATGCATAAACTTTGGCTGAGATTATATAGAGAAGCATAAACGTTAGTAAGGTTGTATCTATGGTCATAACGAAAAATATTATTTTTGTAATATTTAGCTTAACTAAAAAAAAACACATTTTTTAATGCTGATATGTAGTATTTCATGATAACCATGGTGCCGCGAATTTATATCGATATATAACAGTTAACACAGCTGAAATTATCATCACTATGTGTAAACTTTTGCTGGGATTTTATGTTAAATGTGTATGTGGGATTACGTAGTTAAGAATATATATATATATATATATATATATATTTTAAACTGCTTTACGTCTCTCAACAGCGAGGTCTTTAGAGACGGGAAAGGATGGGGGCAAGGAATGGGGAGGAATTCGGCCATGGCCTTTTTGAGGAAGCATCTCGGCATTTTGCCTGGAGTGATTTGGGAAACCATGGAAAACCCAAATCTGGATCCCCGGACGGGGATTCGTACCGCCGTCCTCCCGAAAGCGAGGCCAGAACGATATCCGTTACACCACCACGCTCGGTAGTTAAGCATATACTTTGGTAAGGATTTATCTGTTGGCATAACGAAAAATATTATTTTCGTAATATTTAACTTAACTAAAAAGAAATCTTATTTTATATTTGGATACAGAGGATTGCACGATAACCGTGGTGCCGCTAATTTATATAGATACAGCAGTTACCCACGACTTAGTCCCCTTAGAAGTGTACAAGAGTTTTCTTTATTGATAATAACAGCATCTGAATTATTATTATTATTATCGTTTTTTTGTTTTTTTTTTTGCTGTTTGGATATTGATTTTATTTTGACAATTTGTTGATTCAATCAGTTATTCTGCTTTAAAAAAGAAATTTATGCGGACTAAAACTAATCCCAAGCGGTATCACACGTTAAGAATTATTTTTAATTTTTTTCAGTGACACCATATAACTAATGTGGTTATTTCATCCACATGTAAGTAATTCCAAAGTTTCAAGAATCGATCACTATACAGCGAATGTATCAATGCGTATGTGACAGAAGCTACGATATATGAACGTAATCATTAGCCAAATAGGTTGAAATGCAGCCTGAACCAGAATGAGAATCGACTATTTGATAGAGCATAAGGCATAATGGGTTTAGTTTTATTGTTATTTACGTGGTGTGGCATAAGGTTTTAAAATGTCTAATTCATTTTTAGTTTCATTGGTTCCATATTGCTGTCATCACTAACCTAAAGCTCGTATGACAATAAACATTGCAAAATCAGGGTTATGAAACTTATTTAATAGAAATAACTTTATTTCACTGGTCATGGTTTGAACAGCAACTACAATTTGTACACACGTTCCTTGAGGGATATTACTGATGAATATTTGCACTTTATAATCACAAAATATATATTAATCGACTAAAGTACATAAAAATATGGAAAGCTCCACACAAGTCATTGTGGGGAAAAAATGTATTGTTACTTGATATTTATGGTAGCCGTTTTTCAGACATCTTTTTTCGAGGAAAAAAAAAATGATTTTCTTATCCATAATGATATATAATAAACAAGAAGTATTGGCTTATTAATGTTCAGCGATAACATAGACATATTGTTCCAGAGACAAAGTGTCTACCAGAGATAATATATGTCTACGATATTAGTAATCTAACGCATTTTGCATGGTAACTTAACTGTTGGTATGCAAGTAAATGCATATTACGTTTATTTCGCGTATTCCATTTATTTTAAGCACTGCGGGCCAGAAAACTGAGTAACAAAAATAAAAAAATAAAAACTGAATCAAAAGTTTTACCAGATTTTTGCGAAAGGACTGCACATATGAAGTATACAATGGTCAGCAGACCACAATTTTCCAAATATAAAGGTTTTTAATTGCTTGCTCTTTCCCATGGTACATATAAGTCATTAGCTATTTTCCCAGATTTTGACTCACACTATTAGCTCTAAAAACTTGAAAACCACATCCAAATTGCTGTGGTACTTATTGCGCGATACCCATTCCAGTAAAGAGAGACACGAAGCTTGTTTACAGATTTAGAATAGTATAGATTCCATTACATATCCAGTACATCTCATTATTCTATCTAATGAGTGAATGATTTTGAACCCTTTTCCTACTAGACCCAGTTGACTTTGTTATCAAATGTTATGCCAAGGTATTTTTACATTTCAAGTCTTCAACAAACAATTCTTTCCCCACCTTATAACCATAATCAACCTATAGCTTTTTATCTATGTACCTAATTCATTGACACTTTTTGCATTTATCTTCATCCCATGTTGACCCACCCAACTAGATATTCTGTCCAGATCACCCTGCAGCTGTTCAGTCTTCAAACATTTTGATCCTATCATATAGCATTATACCATCTGCAAACAACCCTAACTTCTGAACGTAAACCATCAACACCAATCATTCTTTAGAATAACAAATTGCAACGCTGCCAACATGCACCTCTGTCGCACTCCCCATTTCTTTCTACCCTAACTTTTCGCTTTTTACCCTTTACGAATTCTCTACCCAGGCATATCACTTTTTCATCCACTTTAATAGTTTTACCTTTTTTAGCATCACCTCATGGCTCACTCAGTCACAAGCCTTTGAACATCTAGAGCTACACTATTAATGTGGTCTCCCTCATCCATTTCATCAAAAATATCTTGCATATAGTATACTAACTGAGATTCACAAGAATACTCTTGCCCAAAGCCAAGTTATTGAATTGAAAACATATTGCGTTCTTCACTGACTTTTCTGATGTGATTGCATATCAATTCCTCCATTTATTTACCTATCACCGATGACAAACTGATTGGCTCGTAATTTTCAGCCCTATTTGTCACCCCTCTCCCCTGCACCCATTATGGATCAGTATTACTTTTGCACTTTTCCAGTCCTCTGGTAAGTGGCAAGTATCCAGACTCAGTTTAAATAATGATTCAAGATAAAGTACAAAGTCACAGACATGTCACGTACCTGTCATATTTGAGACCTCCACAGTAATATTATCCATAGCAGCCCCTTTACTCTTTTTTAGCTTTCTTAGTTCCTTCGTGATATCCTCAGGATGAATTTCAATTCTTTAAATCTCTTCATTTCTAATTGTGTGAATAAGCTCGTTCTCTAATTTATAACCTTCCATTCCTGAATCATAGTCCCTAATGCCGCCACTAAACCAGTTACTTAATACCATACCTTTTCCATATCTTCAATAACTTCTTCCCAATCATCTATATAATTTCGTAAGGTCATCAACTCACCTCGATAGTTATTGGCTGAAAAATGGTGACGTCATGGGCCAGCCTTCGCTCGCAAAACAGTGACCAGAGATACCATTACAAGAAATTCGAGGTTATGTCCACAATTTAATACCTAAGCACCAAATTAAGTTTGATTTTGATAGCATTTCATAGTTAAAAAAAAACATACCGATAAACTTTACTGTTAAAAAAACAAGGAACTACTTTCCAGGAAGATGTCGACTTTATAACCAAAGTTTATATACGTGCTAGCTATTAAATGAGCGCTAAGCTTACTTTTTATATAGATTTAAAGGATATTGACTATATAAACGCGATGTGAAACACATTAATTCACTTGATTTTTGCCTTTAGCTGCAGCATTTAGTATTTAAAACACGTGAATAAAATATTTTCTTCCTCTACTTATTTGAAGAAAAGACAACACTTTTAACAACAATATTCCTGCCGTTAATGAACAGCAAGCAGAAATTGTAGAATATGCAGTGTTTAATACCTAAGCAACTGAAAACGTGGGACTACATTTCAGTAACATGTCGACTTGAAGAAACTTGAATTACTATGAAATGAGCAAGCATTCAACTTAGATTTTAATATACATTTAAATCATTGAGGATATGACTACTTATACGCGATGTGAAAGTCTTTAATTCAGTTAATTTTTTAGTTTCTTAGCTACAGCATTTAGTATTAACAACATGTAAATATAATATTTTCTTCCTTTTCTTATTTGAAGAAAATACAGTACATACTTTATTTAACGAATTTAAAACATAAAAAACAGCTTTTCATATATTTACCGTAATTTGGGGAAATATTGACACCAGAAGGTGTCCTTCATTTTCTGAAAGGGCCATTTTATGTCCAAAGGATGATGATGTTTATGAAATTATTGAACGAATTTTGACATTCTTAAAGGTGAAAGCGTTACCTACTTCAGTTCAGACTATCGAAGATCCAAAAAACCAAGACTCAGAAATTTATCCCATAGAGTTTGTTAATAATCTAAGGCCTTCAGGAATGCCACTACATCAACTGAGACTAAAACTTGGAGCAATTGTGATGCTACTGTGGAATCTAACACAAAACGAGGCCTGTACAGTGTGCAATGGCACTTGCTTGATAGTTAAAGACATTAAAACAAATTTGATTTTTGCTAAAGTTTCTTACTGTATCTGCAAAAGGAAATTCAGTATTTATTCCGCATATTAATTTGCTCCAAGCAATTCTGACCTCCCATTCATTCTGAAACCAAGGCAGTTTCCTGTCATGCTTGCCTTTGCTATGACTATAAACAATTCACAAGGTCAAACATTTAACAAGGTTGGACTTTAAATCTCTGAGCCTGTTTCCAATCATGGATAACTTTATGTGGGTTTTTCCAGAGTGCGACGGTCAGGTGGTGATAAAGTACAACATCAATAACGATCACCACGGTAAACTTCTAAAAAATTGTAACAGGGAGGATACTGGAGCATCAATAAGTGACTATTCGAGCTACCTCTGTACAAATAAATGACACTTAATTTCCAAAGGACAATAAATTTCTGCAAGGTTAGTAATCCATAATGTATTCAATTTGATTGTAGTTAACTAAACCACCGCTGTAGTAATGGGGTTAAGTAACATGGGTTAAATAACATGTTATCGTGTAGTAAGACACTGGAAACGCATCATACAGTCAGGCCGCATCTGTAGGCACAAATCTGTATTTACCGATCTAACACCATTCACATTAAAAAGACATTTCTCAAATTTAGCAAAGTGAACTTTTGGAGTCAAATAAAACTGTATTTCAGCCAGTTCCAGTCAAGAGACCTCGACGTTTGAAAAAATTATATGAAAGTGCGATTGGATTTGTCCATGTTTAATACGTCTTATTATTATACTGGGGTGTGAGGGTTTGGGAGAGGCTATACTAGTCTTTGCCAACCAAATGTCAACCTCTCCTTCACGTAGGTGCACCCTGTTTGCACGGACGAGGCTCTGGCGACTGAAAGATTCCCGGTATAAGGAATCACCCACTGCTTGCCAACGGCCTCCGATAAGGAGGGCGGAAGAGAGGGGAGCGGTTCAGGGCACCCTCTTGCCCTTGGGGTTGGAAACGGCCCCTAAAGGAGGATGAATCAGAAATGATCAACGGCATGGGGAATGCAGAAGGCAACGGGAAACCACTGCATTAAAGACCCAAAGGGTATCCCGAGGACATGTAATCCTCTCAAATTACATATATCATGATGGCTTCTTCCTGGGTAAAATATTCCGGAGGTAAAATAGTCCCCCAATCGGATCTCCGGGTGGGGACTGCTCAGGGAGGAGTCATCAGAATGGATAGAAACATTCTACGAGTCGGAGCGTGGAATGTTAGAAGTCTGAATAGGGCAGGTAGGTTAGAAAACTTAAAAAGGGAGATGGAACAACTTAAGTTAGATGTTGTTGGGATTAGTGAGATTAAATGGAAGGACGCACAGGATTTCTGGTCTGGGGAACACAGGATAATTAGCACACAAGCTGTCAATGGAGTCACTGGTGTAGGATTTGTAATGAACAAGAAAGTAGGGAAACGGGTGAGTTATTATGAACAGTTTAGTGACAGGATTATTTTGATGAGGTTAGAAACTAAGCCCGTCCCAACCACATTAGTACAAGTGTATATGCCAACAGTCACAGGAAGATGACGAAGAAATAGAAAAAATATACGCTGAAATTGAAGAATTAATCCAATATGTGAAGGGGGAGGAAAATCTAATAATCATGGGTGATTGGAATGCAATAGTGGGAGAAGGAAAAGAGGGGAATACTGTAGGAAGTTTTGGTCTAGGAGAAAGAAATGAGCGAGGAAGCAGGTTGCTAGAATTTTGTGAAAGATATAAGCTAGTAGTGGCAAACACACTGTTTAAGAACCATGCAAGAAGAATATACACCTGGAAACGTCCTGGGGATACAGGCAGATATCAGCTAGATTATATCATGGTCAAACAGAGATTCAGGAATCAAGTTCTAGACTGTAAAGCGTACCCAGGAGCAGACATAGACTCTGACCATAATTTGATAATAATGAAGTGCAGGCTGAAATTTAAGCGAATAAGGAAGCAGTATAAGCAGAACAGACTGGAAGTGAATAAACTGAAACAATCTAGCACGAGAGAAAAATTTGCAGAAATGGTAGACTTAGGTCTAAGAAGTAACTCTGAAAGGAGCTCAACCGAGGACGAATGGAATGCATTAAAGACCGAAATAATGAAAGCTGGTAAAGAAACATTAGGCTTTAGGGAACAAGCTGCCCGAAAACCTTGGATCACAGAAGAAATTTTGGAGCTGATGGATCAGAGGAGAAGGTACAAAAATGCTCAGGATGAAGCAGGAAGAGAGCAGTACAGGCAATTTAGAAATCAAATAAATAGGAAATGCAAAATAGCAAAAGAAAAATGGCTACAAGAAAAGTGTGAAGAAGTAGAAAAGGAAATGGTCGTAGGTAAAGTAGATGTTGCATATAGAAAGATCAAACAGAATTTTGGAGAAATGAAGAAAAGAGGTATGAACATTAAAGCTGCCGATGGGAAACCTCTTTTAAGCTCAGAAGATAGAGCTAACCGATGGAAAGAATACATTGAGAAACTGTATGTTGGGGACGACTTGAACAATAGTGTAATGGAAAAGGAAGGCGATGTCGACATTGATGACTTAGGAGATCCTGTTTTGAGGACAGAATTTAATAAAGCTCTGAATGACTTGAAAGCAAATAAGGCAGTTGGAATTGATGAGATCCCTGCAGAACTTCTTAAATCCCTAGGAGAGGAAGGAATCGAAAGATTATTCAAGCTGATATCAAAAAGTTATGAAACAGGAGAAATTCCAACTGATTTTAATAAAAATATCATCTTCACACTTCCAAAGAAAGCACAAGCCGACAAATGTGAGAATTATCGCACCATTAGTCTAACATCACATGCTTCAAAATTACTGACCAGAATAATATACAGAAGGATGGAAAGGGTAGTAGAAGAGATAGTAGGTGAAGATCAGTTTGGGTTTAGGAAAAATCGCGGTACAAGGGAAGCAATTCTGTCTTTAAGATTAATACTTGAAGGGCGGATCAAGAAAAACAAAGATACTTTTATGGCATTTGTTGATTTAGAAAAAGCTTTTGATAATGTTAGGTGGGACAAGATGTTCAAAATTTTAAAGAAGTCAGGTCTAAAGTATCGAGATAGAAGAATACTCTATAAACTATATAAGAATCAAGTGGCTGTAATAAAAGTAGAGAATCACGAGAGACATGCATCAGTTAAAAAGGGTGTGAGACAAGGTTGTAGTCTATCCCCGTTAATATTCAACTTGTATGTAGAAGAAGCAATGAAGAAAGTCAAAGAAAAATTTCCATGTGGCATAAGTTTTCAGGGAGAAAAAATCAGTATGCTACGATTTGCTGATGACATTGTCTTGTTAGCAGAGAGGGCTGAGGATATTGAGAAGTTACTGAATGGCATGAACAAAATACTGAAGGAAGATTTTGGACTGAATATAAATCAAAGCAAGACAAAAGTGATGAAATGTAGCAGAAATGATACCAATACTAGTAGATTAAATATAAAAATAGGATCGGATGCAATAGGAGAAGTAAGTGAATTCTGTTACTTGGGAAGTAAAATTACAACCGATGGCCGAAGCAGGAATGATGTTAAAAGCAGAATAGCACTAGCAAAAAGAGCCTTCATGAAAAAGAGAAACCTTTTAGTTTCAAATATTGATCTAGGAATTAGAAAGAACTTTTTAAAACTCTTTGTGTGGAGCACAGCACTTTATGGTAGCGAAACATGGACTTTAGGAATACCGGAAAGAAAGAAAATTGAAGCATTTGAAATGTGGTGCTACAGAAGAATGCTGAAAATTAGGTGGACAGACAAAGTAAGAAATGAACGAGTTTTGGAAATGATGGGTGAGAAAAGAAGTTTGTGGAAGAAGCTTACAGGAAAGAAGAGACAGGCTGGTAGGTCATATTTTGAGACATGCTGGATTGGTTAATTTGTTAGTGGAGGGAACAGTCGAAGGTAAGAACTGTAGAGGAAGACAGAGATTAGAATATATGAAGCAGATAATTGAGGACGTGGGCTGTAAGGGGTATGTAGAAATGAAGAGGTTAGCACAGGATAGGAAGGGATGGAGGATTGCATCAAACCAGTCGAAAGACTGACGACAGCAAAAAAAATAAAAAATATTATACTTCTGAGTTCTTCACGCAAAATACATTTTATTCAATCTAACGGTGAAACACAGGTCAAGTTCATGTTTGACCAGGTCAGGTAAACCTATCATAATATTTGACCCTAAAAACTAGAACTGTTCTAGACCCGTGACGATACGCAAAAAACAGTCACGGGCTTACACTAGTTATATATAATTATCTTAACACCTTCCCTTCCCCTCAGATTTCTAACATAGCAGTAGAAGTATCTAAATGCAGTCATTAGTGGTTCCACTGCACCAATAATATTTTTCATACATCCATCTTTAGCCACCGTATTTGCTGTTATTTATTCCTTGTTTAGTTGTTTCAAGTATTCCCTTCTGCCTTGACGTATCTTATCTCTTGTTTTCACTTCCCACCAACATCATTAACTGCTTCACATCCATATTACAAAAGAACATATGTTCTGTACTTATTTTTATTTTGTATTTTGGCATTAATATTTTGCCACCTTTCTTTTAATATCTCCATGAACTTTTCCTACATCATTCCTACTGCCATTCCCTGAAATATCTGTTCAGTTTCGAAAACTGTGCCATTTTATAATTGTATCTATCTCCCACTTCAATTTTGACCACTGGTTTACTGAATGCTCTAATATCCATCAGAACTGCCTCATGATTCCTTCAGTTATTTGACATCCCACTAGTTTATGATCAGGCTTTATTAGTAAGACATCCAACAAGTTTTGTCCCCTTGTGTTCTGCTCTATCACTTGTGAAAAGCATCCTTCCCATATGAAGATATTTGCAAATATCTATTCCCTTGTGCTAATAATCTTATTTTCTACCCAATTGACACCTGGTAAATATAAATCCCCACCAATAATGACCATTCTACTCTCACTCCTGAATTTCGAGTGTGAATATAGTTTCTTCCCAAAAGCCTCATCTTTATCATTCATTTTTCCATTATGGTAAGCAGCCAACACCTTGATGGTCATGATCTATAAAACCAGTGAACTGTGGTAGTTTTTGCTAACCAGTATGAATACCCCTCCACCAACTGCTCCTGTATCTCCGAATTACACTCTGTTATTATTGAGAAAACCTTACTGTCTAGAATCTGCCCCTATAATTACTTGTGGTTTGAGTACCTCTATTGACGAAGCGTGCTTGGTGCAAGCACATGGTCATTTCCACCCACTAGTATATTAACATGTACTTCGGAAGAAGACCATCTTAAGAAGATCGAAACCGGTCAAGACTAATAGCCTGACTGATGCAACTGATTGGCTGTATTTTACATACGTCAATTACCTCTATTAAGTTTGCAAATTCTATTACTTTGTTCATTATATTTCTACAGTTCACCAGTCACATTATTATTACTGGTGATATTTTCAGCATAAACCCTCAGCTTCCCAGTTCTGTTAGGTTCAGTAATTGTTTCATCTAATTCTTTAGCATTTGTGTTTTTTCCCCATCATGAATCTACAATCAGGATCCCTTTGATAATCTATCTCCATCATCTTACCAGCAGCCCATGATCTAGTACCGACCCCATCATTACTGGAAGGGGGTTCCCCTACAGCTTTAGCTAACAACTCAGAAGAACCCGCTTGATCCATCTATTTAGGCATAAGCCTTGCCTGTTGAAACCGCAACCACCAATGGGGTCACAGGCTCAACCTCCAAGACAGAACTAATGTCTCTCCCAAGCAACACCTCTGTTTCCACATTTACCCACCTCACAGTGTGGTTCAACTGTGGCCATTCATGGCAACTTATGACTTGTATGAGTTTAACCCCTTTACCGCTTTCCTTAGGTCACTCTCTGTAGTATAATTCATGTTTCTATCTATATTGCTCCCCGCACCTCCCACTATCACTAATCTGTTGTTCTTAGTGTAACTTCTACAAAGTCTATCTGTTACCTAACATTGGTATGGCCTAGCAACTAATGTAATACATATAAATATATACAATATTTACAATGACACGAACATTGGCATTATTCACAAACTGATGTCCAGTTGTTGCAGCCATTCAATGAAGGAAGTTGTAGGACTGAAAACGTCTTTAAATGGTCCATCATACTTTCTTAGAGGACATTCCTTGATAATATTCTCCCCACTCTGGGAAGGAGCTCCGACTCCGCAGTCAAAGGCAAGAGAATCCTGAAGAGTCCACATATAAAGCATGGTGTTGCATTTGGCGTGACTTGTTTTTAGGTGATTTAGTTTGAACAACTGGTCTTCCTTCAGGTGGAATCCTGGAAGTACAGTTGTGAGATCTTTAATATCTGGATGTTTCACAGACGCATTGTTCCAGCTTTGTCATCATTTTTCCTTGACATCAAAGTCAAACATGTCTTGCCATACTGGGTTTCTGGATTTAAGACGAGTAGGGGGCATATCATTTAGGACCTCGTGGATTGGGAGATCCTGCAGATGGTAAGGTTGGTGTAGTTTTTTCAGCTCACGTGCCATTGCTTCTTGGCGTCTTACCTCTCGAGGTAGTAAGTTGCTGATCAGATGTACCCAGGGGACTGTGGTGGATTTGAGTGTACCAGCTATTACTCTCATACACTCGTTCAGATGTACATCGATTTTTCTAGTGTGAGCACTACGTTCACACACTGGAGCACAGTACTCAGCAACCCAGAGTGGTGGTTAATAGTGAGTCCACATTAGCTCCCCACGAAGTTCCAGCTGGCTTCTTCAGGATGTTGTTCCAAGTTTTAAATTTCTGACTTGTGTTTTCGAGGTGTTTTTTGAATGTCAACGAATGGTCTGTGATGCCAAGGTATTTAGGATAGAAAATATGTTTCACTCTCTGGTGGCAGAAGTTCACTTTGAGCTGCTGATGTGCTATTCTATTGCTCAAATGGAATGTGCATACTTCTGTTTTCTTTGGGTTCGGACAAAGTCTCCACTTCATAAAATACACATTCAAGGTTTCTAAGTTGTTTGAGAGAGTGCTTTCACCTTCCTCCAAAGTGGCAGTTTGGACAGTGATGCCTAAGTCGTCAGCATAACAGAATTTATTGCCGGTTGTTTTGGGCATATCACTGGTGTACACCTTGAAGAACAATGGAGCTAGTACTGATCCTTGAGGTAACCCATATTTGATTGTAAATAACTGACTTGTCTTTTGCCCAATGGTGACCTTGAAATATCGGTTGGTCAGCATGTACTTCAGGAGTGATGTTAGTTTCCTGCAGGGTACATGTTTAAGTTTAAGTTCACAACAGCTCCATTTTAGTCTGAAACCTGCCTGGTATGTTGGTGTTATGTTATTTATTATTCCTCGAATACAGTTAATAATGATGTGTTGTAGAAGCTTATAGCAAACACCGAGTAAAGCAATGGGTCAATGGCATCATCTGCTGGTTTGCCCAGTTTGAGGATCACTAAAGTGTGAGCCATCTTGCTTTCGAAGGGGATGATCCCAGTGTCCAGGATATCGCTGCAGAAGTTCTTGAGCCATGTTCTTCCCTTTTTGCCAAGCTATCTTATGAATTTTAGGAAAATGCCACCTAATCCTGCTGCCTTCCTCATTTTTAGTATTTTGATGACTTTGTAAACTTCTTCGTGACTGAATGGTTTAGAAAGAGTTGGGTTATTTCGGTGGTTTTTATTCATATCGATCATCTCTCTCTCCCCATCTGTTTCTTCATGGCAGGATCTATTGGGACTTTATCAGCTCTTGTTTTGATGTGTAATGCCACTTCAGTTGGTGTAATCCCTAGCTTCTTTTTGCACGTGTATGAGACTGCGCCCAGTTTTCTAAGGAGAATCCATGCTTTTCTACTGGAGTGAGTAAAGCTCATTTGAGAAGATAGTTCTTTCCATTTCTGTTTCCTCCCTTCATTCAGTTTTTCTAATATTCTTTTTCATGTTTCAGGATCACCAGTTTTTTTTTATAATTTTCATACATAGTTTAGATTTATCCCAGCATGGAATGTATTGTTTCCTGTATCCTCGAGGGATGTTTTGTTAAGTTGTAGTGATAACAATACCTACAAATCTCCTGTAGTTTTTTGCTTTTGGGGGTATCCATCACAAGTTACTGTCTACCTCGGAGCTATATTGGTCCCAGTTTGCCCTCTTTAAGTTTCACCCCAGTTTATGAATCGATCTGCTAACAGGTATCGTGATACCAATACTGATTAGTGTGGGTGTGTGTTGACTTCTTGGAAAATGCTGAAGGACTTTCCTTATCTAACGGTTTCCTTTCATCTGAGGAAACAAAAATCAGATCAGGATTGGTGTCACATTGCCATCTAGCAGAATGGAATGTTTTCTTTCTTTAGCCCTCTCCATTACATGCACAATGAAAACACTTCTTACACTCACTGTAACCAACACCATTCACCACATTCTTGTGACAGGTGCCATATAGGAAAGATTTTTCCAGGTACTTGAAGTACCTTCTAGACGAACCTTAAGAATTAAAAACAATACCCCATAACCATAAATTTAATATGTAGTTTAATAAAAGTTATACTATGTGCTTAACTTTTATATAATATCAAATTAAAGTTTTACTCCTCAGTTATTCTAATTAATCATTATATATAAAAATGAATTGCTGTTCGTTTGTCTCGCTAAAACTCTGAAATGGCTGGATGGATTTGGCCAATTTTGATCTTGAAAAATTTGTGGATGTTCAGGGTAGGTTTAAATGGTGACAAAAAAATGGATAAATTGCGAGAAAAATACTGAAAACGACAATTTAATCTTATATAAAAAAATCAATGTGAGTTTTTCCTCTATGCACTAACAAACTGTTCATCCAATTACGGTGAAACTTTGGTGCGTTGTCGAGAGTGTGACGGAGATGGCTCCTAAGAAATAAAATTTCAAAAAAACCACCCCCTCTTCCACATAACACTCCATAATTTAAACCCCCCAACAGATTTTATCCGATTTCTACAGAAATTTGCACACATATACTATAAAATGAACAGAAAAATACTGCCTACATTTGGTTTCCAAAAACGCATCCCCTCTCCCTCTTCCAACCCTTAATTTTTACACAAACCCACACTTTTTATTCAATTTCGATTGAACATGGCATGCAGATACTTTTTTAAAAAAATTGAATAATACTATAGACATTAGTTTTTCAAAAACCCAATCCCTCTCCCCTTTTCTACCCCAAAATCATCCCCTATTCCCCCTTACACACCATAATTTTAAAAAAAGCCAAAGATTTTATCCGATTTTGATGGAAAATGGCACACATGTACTTTAAAACAAACAGAAAAATACTGCCTACATGTAGTTTCCAAAAACACAACCCCTCTTCCCCTTCCCAACCCTTAATTTTTACACAAGCCCACACTTTTTACCCGATTTCGATGGAACTTTGTACAAATATACTTAACACACATATACTTTAAAACGAGGAGAAAAATACTGTTTACTTTCAGTTTGCCAAAGCCCAATCCCAACCCCTCTCCCTTTACACTTCCCCTATTAATTTCCAGTGATCTTTATTTAAACCCACAGTTGTTATCTGATTTTGATGTAACTTTGCATTTGTATAATTCAAAACAAGGAGAAAAATACTGTTTACATTTGGTTTTAAACAACCAACTGCTATCCCCCTTTACCCCAATCCTCTAATTTTTGTCAATATTTCATATATATAAACACAGTTTTTATACGATATCGATGGAATGTTGAACACGCAAACTCTAAAACAGACAGAAAAAGATGGTCTACATTTTGGTAACAAGTATTGTAACTCTCTTTGCCTTTACTTACCCCCTTCTTTTTTTGCCAGTGTTCTTTATACATACTCACAGTTTTTTTCCGATATCGATGGAACTTCACACATGTATACTTCAAAACAAGGAGAAAAATACTGTCTACATTTGGTTCTCAAATCCCAACCTCTCATCCTCTTTATTCCCTTCTCTCTTAATTTTCGATGTTCATTACACTAACTTTATTCAATGTGGATGGAACTTTGCACATGTATAAATTAAAGCAAAGAGAAAAATGCTGTCTATCTTTGGTTTACAAAACCCACCCACTTTCCATATCACCCTGATTAAGATAAATTTACACTTGAAATCATTCTGTATTTTTTTTTTAATTATCTCAAAAACGCTGGGGAAATTAGACAAAGTAGATAGCAACGTTATTAAAATACACATAATACACATTATTTCCAGCATTGGGCAGATTATTATCGGACAGTTGCTGACCAAGAAATTCGAACTTGAATTTTAAAAATTATTTTAAAGTTTTTGTGACAACACAAAAATCTGCAGTTTTTATTTGATGTCAAAAGAAGTTTGCACACATATACTTTAAAATAAGTGAAAATAATGTTTATATTTAGTTGACAAAATTACACCTGCTCTCCCATTTCACCGCTCTTAAGACTGATTTACACATACAACTTTTCTGTGTTTAGCGTATATCTGCAAAACAAATTCAGATTTTTTTTTTGTATAAATGCTGACTGGAATCACCAAAAACATTGCATATCCAAGACCATTGCAATAAACTTGAAACTGAATGAAACAGTAATCAAAATTTATACATAAATTTCTAATTTTTTACTAAATACAAGCTTAATCTGTATGTATACTCAACTCAGGCAATAGCAAAGCATGGCTGGGTCAGCTAGTAGTAGATAAAAATATTTTAACTATTATATTTTTTACTAACAAATTGCTCTTTTAAAAATTATTGTATTTATGATAGAAAATATAATGGAATTTTTTTGGATTTATACCAGTGAGCTGTTCCTAATATGAATAATGGACAGTTATTTACTACTATTTCCTTATTTATTTTATTACAAGCAGTCTGTTATTTTTATGCTTTAATACTAATACTAATGAAGGGGGTCAAGGCTGGTACGGTCTCAAGGATCTCATCCTATGCCGGATGGGCTGAGATAATAAAACCTTGAGAAATGCCTCTGCGATCTATCTTAGCAGCTCTGCCAGCAAACCCTACTCCCACGTCCACGAAGGTGAAAGCCGCGTGACCCCTGGGCAATGCACTTTTTGAGTGTAGCTAACGGGAGAGGATGGAAGGCGAGCCCCCAGCGCCTTAAAACTGGGGCATTCTGGCTAAGGGAAGGAACACCCTGAAATAAAACCCTGGCCCTCCAGGACGGGGGTTGTGCGAAGGGCTGGTAACCCTTCCACATAAAAAGATATATTACTCATAAACCTCAAAGTAAGGAAAGCCGGATGGATCTTATGAGGACAACAAAGGCAAGGTCAAAGGACAAACGATTTGGAATCAAAGACAATTTGAAAATAGGAACGTGGAATGTGAGAGGGATAAATAATAAAGAATATGATCTGGACAGGGAGTTAACTAGAAAGGGGATCAATATTGCTGTAATTACAGAAACAAAAAAGAAATTGAAGGGAACAGAAGAAATAGATAAATATACAATGATCTACAGTGGAGTGGCACGAGAGAAAAGAGCTGCAGTAGGAGTGGTAATATTAGTGGATAGGAAATGGAAAAATAAAATTGTCAGTTACGATATGATAAGTGAAAGGATTCTGACCCTAAGATTGAAAGTAGAGAGAGGCAACCTAACCTTGATCGCCATATATGCCCCGTAAGAAAACAAACGAGAAGAATCTGAACAATTTTATGAACAGCTTCAAGTGGTGATAGACAGAATTAATAAAAGTGATTTCCTAATACTGGCTGGCGATTTTAATGCCCGCGTAGGAAATAGTCCAATTCCAGAGGTAATGGGGAACAGAGGTGAATACACATTAAATGAAAATGGGAAACTACTGAGAGAATTTGCGTCCTTCAACCAGTTAAAGATTACAAATACATTCTTTACAAAAAAAGATATCCATAAATTTACATGGACGGCAAGAGGACAAAGGTCTATCATTGAATATGTAATGGTTAATAAAAAAATTAGGTCCAGATGTAGTAGACACCAGTGTACATAGAGGTAGTGATATGTATACAGATCACTATCTCGTTATATAAAAAATAAGAATACTTGCTAAGTGGAGGAAAAGAATGAATAAAAACTTACAACAAGATCAAGAAGTTTTTAAGACCTACCTTTTAAAAGATGAAGGAATAAAACATCTATATCAAAGCCGATTACAACAGCGCTTACTGGAAAACCCAACAAATAATGACATCAATAAAGAATGGGAAACTATAGCTTCATCAATACTGAAAGCAGCATATGAAGCCATTGGCAAGAAAAAGAAATTTAGAAGAAAAACTGGACTTAAAATGTGGAACGAAGAAATTGCAGAAGCCGTCAAACAAAAGCAAAAGGCTTATCTAAAAATGATACAGGACCGAACACTAGAAAATGAAAATGAATATAAAAGAAGGAGAAATATTGTTAAGACAATAACAAAGAAGTTGAAACAAGAGGGATGGGATAGATTAATCAGTTCAATAGAAGATGATGTCCATGGTAGACAAGAGATGGCTTATAAACTTATGAAACATCTCAACAAGGATGAAAAGGAAAGTGCTAATATAAATGTAATTGAAGAAGAGGCATGGGTAAAACACTACAGAACATTATGGTACAATAGTAATTATAAAGAAGAAGAAGAGAAAATAGGAATTGACCATGTGGATACTAAAGAAATTGATCCTATAGACATAGAGGAGGTTGATGCAGCACTAAAATCATTTAAAAATAGAAAAGCTCCTGGACTAGATACAATTAACTTAGAATTGATTAAGTATGGGGGAATGATTCTGAAATTTAGATATTTACACTTAATTAATATGTGTTGGAAAAAGAGAACCATCCCAGAAGAATGGAGGAAGGCCAAAGTTATTTCACTTTTTAAGAAGGGAGATAGGAATTCATGTGATAACTATCGAGGAATTAGTTTATTAAATACGGGATACAAAATATATGCAAAAATAATAAATAACAGGCTAAAAGTAATAGCAGATGCTCTCCTATCAGAAGAACAATGTGGGTTTAGGAAAGGAAGGTCCTGCATAGATAATATATTCTGCCTTAGACAACTACTGGAAAAGAGAAGAGAATTTAATTTAAAGACTTTCATTGCTTTTATAGACTATGAAAAAGCGTTCGATAAAGTAAATAGACAAAAACTATGGGAAATAATGCAAAGAAATGGATATCCACAACATTTAATACAAGTTATCCAAGGTATGTATAGAAGGACACAAATCGTCTTAGACCTAGGAAATAAACTTACAGAAGAAATAGCAATTAACCAAGGAGTGCGGCAAGGTTGTAGCCTGTCTCCAACACTCTTCAATATATATATAGATGACTTAGTTAGGAAATGGAAAGAAAATGTCCATCCTGGTATAAAAATAAGCAACAACACTTACATAAATACTATGTTGTTTGCAGATGACCAATTTATCCTCCAGGAAAATGAAGATGGACTTCAAAAAGCAATTCATATACTAAACATTATCAGCAAAGATTACAATCTGCAGTTGTCTCGTGCAAAAACGAAAGTTATGGCATGGCAGGGGAAATACCCTATCAGAGTTAAAATAGTGGTAGACAACCAGCCAATAGAACAAGTCTCCAGCTTTACTTATCTCGGATGTGAATTATCTTTTAATGAGGATAACGAGGTGAAGAAGAAACTTCATCGATTTAAGTATATGTGTGGAACAATTCGACGAACACTGAAAGGTAAAGCACGAGAGGAGACTCAACTCAAGTTTTATAAAACAATGGCCGTACCGACTCTGCTATATGGCAGCGAAACATGGGTAAATAAAACTCAATACAAAAGCAAAATTCAATCATCTGAAATGAAATTTTTAAGGTCAGTAAAAGGGTATTCCCTAAATGATAGGAGGAGGAACGAGGAAATAAGGGAACAACTGAATATCTCCCCGCTAAATGATAGAATTACCCAAAAAAGGGATAACTGGAAGAACCACGTCCTACGGATGAGAAAGGACAGATTTCCTAAGCTTGCCCTGGAGTACCATCCCACAGGCAGAAGGGACATTGGAAGACCTAAGAAGAGATGGTCGGAAGAATGAGGTCGGAACAGGCTTTTGGCCTATCCATGAAGAGGAAGTAAGTAAGTAAGTACTAATGAACAGAACAAACGGTCATATTTCATATGGAACAAAAGTCAACAACATGTTTTAGTAATAAATTACAACAATCAGAATTTAAAATACTTTTTTCTGTAGTTATACAAGAATTTAAGATGTTAAAAAGGTTAGCTACAATTTGGTATATTTATTCCAAATATCAAACATTCAGCTAATTCTAAATCAACAAAACTAGTAAAAAAGAAATAAGGATTGACAAACAAAAAATGCAATTTTTAAAGTACTATTTCAATATGAAAATACTAGTATTTCATCTCATTAACAATTTAAAGCTTTTAAAATTAGCCTCTTTTATATATATGGTTTTGCTTTTGTAATGATATTGAATAGGAAGTATTAGTTCCAATGATACTCAAATAACGAAGTAAATCACAAGAAGGGTAAGGAATTGAGGAAACTGTATCATTTTGAAACCATAATTCTGTCATACATAACATCTCTACCACTAACTAATGAGATATTTTATGTTGTTATGTATATATGTTACTTTCTTCAGAATGATTTATTCCCACCAATGTTGATAGTAGATGTGACTTTGTGGACTCTATTTCTCTACCATATATTGTTCGTCAAGGGCAAGTTAACATACATTATTCTATATGATATGGGTTTTTCCTTCAATACATATACAACATAATTTAGCACTACTATATACTTCATTACAATACTGAAGTGAACTAATATCACATCACCAACTAATATAATCAAAGTTATTTTACTAGTAGTTTTCTGCAAAAAGTTTTAATCTGGCAGAATTATATTATTAGCACGGTCAGAGTACATATGGAAGGTGGTAAGAAGAAGTTTCGATGTTCTGAATTCACTGGAGACTTTACTTTACTGGAGAGAGTGATTACAGCATGTACTACGGGTGTGAGGGAAATAGAATACAAAGGCTTGGACAGACTATTTGAGTATGATGGGGCAGTACTTGACCCACATTATGGGTATCAAATTCAGGAGTTGGAAGGGGCATAGAGGATAGCAGCAAGATTCGTAAACAAAAATTGTCATAGGAGGAGGGGGAATGGGAAGAAAGGAAGCAAGCAAAACAATGTGCCTGGGACTGTATCGATGGTGAGGCCTTAATGGATAATTGAGAAGAGCTAGGAATAGTATGTGTAATCATAAACATAAAGTGGAAAAATTTAGTTTATAGATGAGGGAGTTAGGGAGTAGTAAACTATTTAGTGATATGCTCAACGAGTTACCTCAAACAGTGAAGAAAATATCCAGTGGATCATATGCTCCATCACAATCAATAGTAATAACCACATAACAAATAAGCAGCATATTCAGTGTAACTTTTAATGAACTACTATATAACAACTGCATTTTTCTAAATTCTTTCAACATCTCTACTGGAATTATCATATTTAAGGTGAATAAAGATGAGTTTACCTCCCAATCTTAATAAATAGTAAGGCACAACCATCATCATGCAGTGTTGAATCCAATAGGTTGCTGCCTCAAATGGCAACTGAAAGCAAATAATAGAGTACTTGACATTAAAAAATAAAACTATGAAACTTTAATTTACAATGACAAAATAAATTGTAAAGATACCGAAAACCAACACTATTATAATTATTATTATTTGAATAAGAGTTAAAAAAAACACACATTTTTAAAGAAATAAAAAAGCAGAAATACAAATCTTAATCATGTGATACAAAACACCAGTCAGAGCGCATGGCACAACATCTTAGTAAGCAACAGTGTGGCTCTCTTGTATTTAGCATCTGTTAACAATCTGTATACCATATTTAATGTTTTAAGCGAATCCATTACTTATGTATGGTTACAAAATCTATAAAACCAGTAGTTATGTTTGCAATTCAAGCTGGATTTACCAAACCAAACACTCTAATTTACCAACAATTTATGTGATAACACTGAGAATGTCTATCAAATCAAACAATGATTACTGCTCAGCAGGATTCCGGAATGCCAAATTTTGCTTAAAAAATACCATCAAAAACTGAAAGTACAATTTTTGATGAAAAGTGCACTTCTTGTCATACAATTAGGGAACGTTATATAAGAGAGAAGTCTTTCAAAGAGCTGCATTTGAATGTTAGGATTTAAGAAGCGAGAAATAATTGTCATAAGCCAAAGAATTTTTAAAAAAAGGGACAATATTAGCAAAAGCTTAACTTGAAAATATTACTTACTAGCTTTGCCTGCCAAGCATTGCAATGCCTATTTTTATTATTTCTTAAGTGGGTAAGCGTACAGAAAACAGACACATTAACATGTACAGTACAAAATAACTGAAAGGCAGTGATTTTTATCCATTACATTAAAATTGAAAAAGTTTATTCTGGTGCTTTGGGTTATACAATATTTTCAGTCTTCTGAAAAAGCAGAATACCCAGCGTTGCTCAGCAGGTGGATATCAGATAGAAAGTGTAGCTTTGTATAAAAAAGTTTGACAAAAATTAATGATGTGGAAAGAGTGAGACGTGTAGGGTTTATGAAAATAAAATTTAGACAGTATTATTCTGTTGGTTTTAAAGAATACGCGTGGATAAAAATTGTGGGTATGAGTAAAGAACATTGACAAAAATTAAGTGAGTGGCATGGGGGACAGGGGTTTTCACAAACCAAATGTAGACAGTATTTTTCTGTTTGTTTTAAAGTATACGAGGTTTGTTCAAAAAGTAAGGCGACTTTTTTAATTTCGCCAGATATGTGCAGTTCATTTTCATCTTTTTTTTTCTAATTTTGGTACACTCGTCTCACACATATCTTTGCAGTTTCAACTATATAGCATTCTTTTCATTATTTGGATAATGGAAACAAAGATACTGCCATGAGGCACTGAAAATGTGATAGGATAGGAGGGGAAAAACTGATACCTGTCACTTACCACAGAGGAAGGTATGAGGGCGAGATGAACATATAAAAACACAAAAACAAATTGCACAATATTTCGACATGAGTCTTAATCATGTGAGAGGCGAGACATATGGCAGGGGGAAAGATTTGGTCACATCCCAACCCGCCACATGAATGACCCACAGGCGGAAAACGCGCGGTGGTGGTAGAATTGCCGGGAAAGGGGGGGGGGGGGGGGGGAGGAATAAGCTTGACCAGCGATAAAGTCAAACAAAATAATCTTAGCATAATTCAAATAGTTATTATTTTATTTAGATTGGTTATGGACGAAAATAAAGAGAGATAGAAAAATATTTATATATATATATATAATGAATAGATGAAATGTACATATACAGGGTGTTACAAAAAGGTACGGCCAAACTTTCAGGAAACATTCCTCACACACAAACAAAGAAAATATGTTATGTGTACATGTGTCCGGAAACACTTATTTTCCATGTTAGAGCTCATTTTATTACTTCTCTTCAAATCACATTAAACATGGAATGGAAACACACAGCAACAGAACGTACCAGCGTGACTTCAAACACTTTGTTACAGGAAATGTTCAAAATGTCCTCCGTTAGCGAGGATACATGCATCCACCCTTCGTCGCATGGAATCCCTGATGCGCTGATGCAGCCCTGGAGAATGGCGTATTGTATCACAGCCGTCCACAATACGAGCACGAAGAGTCTCTACATTTGGTACCGGGGTTGCGTAGACAAGGGCTTTCAAATGCCCCCATAAATGGAAGTCAAGAGGGTTGAGGTCAGGAGAGCGTACTAACATACTAACGAAACTAAAATGAGCTCTAACATGGAAAGTAAGCGTTTCCGGACACATGGCCACATAACATATTTTCTTTGTTTGTGTATGAGGAATGTTTCCTGAAAGTTTGCCCGTACCTTTTTGTAACACCCTGTATAAGTAACTGACTGTAGAATGAAATGAGAGAATTCAAGTGACAGGTTTAACATAGGTTTAGGCCAGGATATGTTGGTAGGCTAGTTCCCATCTGCAGAGTTCTGAAGGGGTGGTGGTATTTGGAAAAACTCTAATAGCTGGATGGTCTGGGTTGGAGGTATAAACTGTTTGTCTGTGGCCATTCATCCTGTAGGATAGTTGTTGAGTGATGAGACCAATGTAAGAGGCAGTGCAATGGAGGCAGGTGGGTTGGTAAATAAGGTGAGTGGTAGCACACGTAGCATGTCCTATTATAGGGAAATATTTGCCTGTGACAGGATTAGAGTAAGTAGTGGTGGCAGGTTGCATACTACAAGTTTTGCAGCAGGGTCTGTTACAAGGGAAAGATCCCTGTGGAGGTCTAGGAGAGTCGACAGGTAAATACTTGTGGACCAAGATGTTATGCAGATTGGGTGGTCTGCTGAAGCAAGTGCGGGGAGCAGTGGGTAGGATTTTGGGAAGCAGGAGACACATTTCACGGAAGGACTGTAGGAAATCATGCCCACGGCAGAGTATCTGGTTCCAGGCCAGGGAAGAACTGGGTGACAAGTGTTGGTCCACGGTCAGTTTTAGGAGGTGCAGAGTGAGGGTTGTGGGTGATGGTACGGGAAATTTGTTTTTCCACGAGATCATAGGGATATCGGTGGGAAACAAGGGCTTGTGATAGTTTTTGGGAGTAACTAGGAATTGATTCTTGATTGGAACAGATTTGTCTGCCACGGATTGCAAGGCTATATGGGAGAGAACATTTGATGTGGAAGGGGTGACAACTGTCACAGTGTAGGTACTGTTGTAAATTGGTTGGTTTGATGTGTACTGAGGTATGGAGGGCTCCCTGTTGTAGGGTGATATCTACGTCAAGGAAGCTGAAACAGGTGTGGGAATATGACCATGTGAAATTGATGGAGTGATTGTTATTGAGTGAATTGAGGAAGTCTAGGAGGTGGTCCTCCCCGTGGGTCCAGATCATAAATATATTATCTATGCATCTGAACCACACGAGGGGACTGAGGGGGCAGATCTTCAGAAAATTACTCTCCAGATGGCCCAGGAAGAGGTTGGCATAGGACAGGGCCATGCGGGAACAAAACAGTGAGCAAAACATTGACACCGGATCGAACTTGGCATGCTTTTTTCGGTCTTGGCTCTTCTGCGCTACTCTGGGCTCTTTCATTGAAATGATTGGGTCTTGGTTTGGACGTCATAACCATATACCCATGATTCATCACAAGCTATGACCCTTTTGACCAAATCAGGATTATCTGCGATGTCATTCAACAGCTCCTGAGCGATGCTCATGTGATGGCTCTCCTGGTCAAAATTCAACAGTTTTGGAACAAACTTCGCTGCCATGTCTCATGCCCAAAACATCTGAAAAATCACATGGCACAAGCCAACCGAGATGCTGACTTCATTAGCAGGAAGATGTTGGCATAGGACGGGGCCATGCAGGTACCCATGGCAGTGCCGTGTATCTGGTGATAAATCTGGGGGTTGAAGGAGAAATAGCTTTCGGAGAGAATAAAGTTGGACGCTACAAAAAAATGTGGTGTGTCTTTGATGTAAGAAGGAAGGTTCTGCATAAAAGGTTAGGAGGTGTTGATCCACCAAGGATGATATCCGTTCAGTGGGGGAACCATAGGCCTCAACTATAGGTCGCCCCGGATTGCCAACCTTGTGTATCTTGGGGAGAAGGTATAACGTAGGTGTGCGGGGATTTTGAGGGGTGAGAAGGGATAAGTCTTCCCAGAACATCCTCTCTCATATCCCTAGCCAACGTTATCCTCTCCAAAAACTATTTCTCCTTCAACTCCCAGATTTATCACCAGATACACGTCACTGACATGGGTACCTTCATGGCCCCGTCCTATGCCAACATCTTCCTGCTAATGAAGTCAGCATCTCGGTTGGCTTGTGCCATGTGATTTTTCAGATGTTTTGGGCATGAGACGTGGCAGCGAAGTTTGTTCCAAAACTGTTGAATTTTGACCAGGAGAGCCATCACATGAGCATCGCTCAGGAGCTGTTGAATGACATCGCAGATAATCCTGATTTGGTCAAAAGGGTCATAGCTTGTGATGAATCATGGTTATGACGTCCAAACCAAGACCCAATCATTCCAATGAAAGAGCCCAGAATAGCCCAGAAGAGCCAAGACCGAAAAAAGCATGCCAAGTTCGATCCGGTGTCAATGTTTTGCTCACTGTTTTGTCTAGTGCCAGCCTAGACTGAGGATTTAATCACTATCCATTATAGTCAAACCCATGGCACTTTACCTATAAAGGCAGCCCTGTGAAGACTTGATCGCCGCCGGCTTCACACTTATTTTGGCAAGCAAGGGCTTATTTAGTAATCAGAGCGGCTTCAAGGCCTTTTTAGGTAACCTTCGCTGCCGGTGCTGGTGCCCCGTTACTATAAAACCCAGCTCAATCACACACTAGGGATCAGTGTGTATCTGTGGTAACGTAACAGCCCAGGACCCCCCAGGACCGGCTGGCTGGCACCCCACACTCTCTCCGCTGTGATTAGGGATTGCAATCCAGCAAAGCGGGATCCCGCAATCCCGCAGGATCCCGCATCATTAGACAGTCTGGCAGATCCCGCACAAAATTAAGCGGATCCGCAATCCGCAAAATGCGGATAAAACGCGTGTCAGTGCGTGACTCGCTGCCCCACTCGGTCTCTATCAGATGTATTACCCTTCCAGTTGCATTTGGCATGTGTGATCAAATGTTTGTTTTTGTCAATCTTCGTCATTCGTAAGTAAATAGATACACTTTTATGTATTCATTTTCGAGTACAAATTTCTGTAATTTGAGTTATGTTGCGTATTTAGTACGATTTAGTAACTACATAATTATTTTTTATGTTTTGCAATTGTTATCTGAACTACAAAGTTACAGGTTTTTATTCATGGTTTCATTATTCCTACTTTCTGTATTTTCAGATAAAGTTATTATGACAATTTCCTTTTTTGCGGCTGAAAATTTGATTATTCATTGATAGGAAACTAATGTTGTCGTAATTTTAATCGCATACCTATTTATTTAGCAGCTATCAAAAGCCAATTGTATATCCTTTGACTTATTGCTGTTTTGGCCGCTGCCTCAATACGTTTCTTTGACAAAAGCCGCCTGTTCACTTGTGCCGCTCAGACTATAGATTAATACCTTGTTAAGGTTCTTTGGTGGGTTAATTACTGCATTAATTAATTAATAAAGTCCACCAAAAACAAGGTTATGTTGAGATGTTCGTTTATTTTGAACAAATCAAAACAAGTCTGCGACATTCACAAGCATAGTTGTTACAATCCAAAGATGCAATACTGACTTACTGAAAACTTGCATGAATGTCTCTGTAACACTGAATTAATACTTAATGCAAACTAAACTCTCTGTCCAGGCGATCTGTTTATATAGAGTCTATCGAAATTACGAGAATTCTTCAAAGGCATCCGCCCGATATTTCTCGATCATTAACAATCACTCAAACAATCAAACATATTAAAAACAATCGGAATTGATACAAAATTAATTAATAACATTACAAAATGATTAGAAATGGTAATTAGAGATACTTAAATACAAAATTATTTACAGAAATCCCTTCAAATGGTAGAAAATCGTCCTGTAGACATCGTAACTTACATTAATACATGTAATTACAAACTTTTAATAAATTCTCTTGCATCATTCGGTTCTTAAACATATTAAATGGTCTTTGAATAATATTCTTACCTAAAACAAAGTCTATATACACTTATTTACAAGAAATTACAAAATAAACATATCAAATCACTTTCAAGCAAACTTTGGCTCACTACAAATATTTCATACAGCATAATACTATTCAAAATTCAGGTATTAGGGCTGTTACAACCCCTCCCCAGGATTCACTTAATTTTACACAGATAAAATTGATTGAATCCGTCACGAATCTAAGCAGGTTGAATGTACACATAATGCAGACACGGACAGATTACAATCAATCAACCATAATGACTTTTACAATGAACAAGTACAATTCTTTATCACATACAACATCTGCACATAGTCCATGGCACTGATTTTGGGTTACAATAATTGTCTTTTCTCAGGTTCAATTATTTTATAATTTACTGTTTTTACACAACAAACGTTCAATGCCATCACCTTAAGTTACAATTTTTTCACTCCAAATTACACACTTGATGTCTGCTTGTTAATTACACCAGTCTGTTTACATTTTATAGCTGATAATTTGTCACCAAAATGTAGAAAGTCACAACATCATGAAAATACCAAAAGTCTCTGCACAAAACTGTCACAAATTATACATTGAAATGCTTACATCTGCATCTGAACTTAAGTACTCACACAAACTATTTACATACATCAATTCAATCAAACTTATTTACAGAATTAGATATTTACAGACTGTTGACCCCTCCCCAAACCATGCATTTCAATTAATTCTCATAAGTGGGTTCCAGGATTTCCCTGGAAACCCAGAACCATGTAAGTTACTTTTTCCTAACCTTCCAGTTTTCTTCAACTTTTGTATACACATTTAATATTACATTTCTATTTTCACAAAGCTTCATTATATACATACAGAAACACAAACTTCCAATCATCTCAGACAACAGACTTTGGTACAACCACACAACAGCTGAGACATACAATGGTTCTGTTTTAGCAAATTGATTGTCACTTAAAAGCAATGCTGTTGACTCAACTGGTAATACAAATTTATTATTCTCACTACTACAGTTTTGTCCATCATTACTCCCAACCCCACTCTTCATCATCTGATTACTACTTAAACTTACCAACTTATCTGAATCAGTAGGCCTACCTAAAACTGTTTTAACATCTGGCTTACTGACTTCATCCACCAAATAATTATTTTTCTCAGCAACTACTACTTCACTATTAGCTTCCACATCAAAGAGAGTACAAAACATAGTGTCATCTAAGTCACATTCTGTACAATTTTCCAAATTAGAAACTGGTTCAAATAAATCCTTACTCCCACCCATTTCTTGAATGTCATCATCTACACCAAATAAAGAGCTAAATAACGTATCAGCTAGGTCAAAATTAGGACATTTTTCCAACTTAGGGATTGGTACATAAGGCTTTTCAACCACTCTCTCTTCAGAAGACAAATACTTTGACTTACAATTCTCCTCCTCATCTGGGTCTCCTATCCATACCACTGTATCACCTTCATCTTCAAGATATTTGAGAAACTCCTCGATTTCAGCACTTCTACAAACTTCATTACCACCTATACAAGCACACATAGTCCCAACTATGCCATTCTGGACCTTACAAGTATCTGATAGCCACACTGTAGTATGCACTATAAATTCTGCGCCCCTTTTTGTAATTAAGCAGTGACCATTTCGAAAATCTTCTACATGAAAATTATTACTTTCGCACACTGATTCTAGTGATAAGGTACTATGGTGGCCCCTTCCCGCTTTATCTTATTATCAACCTTTACATCATCAACATCATTAATTACATCTATCATAACCTTATCCTGAAATTCACTTGCTGCTACCTCTACCTCTTCCAATAAATCTTCTCGGGGATAATTCATAAAAATGGTATTAACGCTATAGCAGTTGGTACCTGGACCCACCTTCTTGTCCACCACTGCGGGGCCCATAACAGGGGTGGTCTTTAGTTTGCCTGCCCCCCATGCTGCCTTTCCCTTTCAGATTGAGGGTTCTGTTCTCTCACTTCCCCATTATCATGCCTTCTTGCGTAATTGTTACGATCCCTTCCCCTCGATCTACCATCCCTTGACCCATTACCCCTTCTAGGGGGACTCCTGCTGCCCCTCCTATGGTATTGATGGTGGCAATGTTGTTCATTGACTGACTCCTGGGCATCCAAGCGTCTCAACAATTCAGAAACTCTATCCACATTTACTACATCCAGAGTGGCAATTAAATTTCTTGTTTGCTGAGGTAGCCTAGCTCCTATTAAATCAATAAATTCCTCCTCTCCATAAGGATGGTCTAGGTACTTACAACGGATCCAACATTTATGAAAAAAGTCATGTTGAGTTTCCCTACCAGGTTTATACGGCCTACCAGTCATCAACTCCCTCTTTTCTTGAATTTGCCTGCTTGTCGACCAAAAATGTTTCAAAAAGTTTTCTTTAAACAGCTTGTAGTCAGTCACTTCCCTAGCTTGTCTATCACCCCATGCCCTAGCATAAGATTTTAGATGTTTACCCACAAGTGCAATTTTCTTACTATCGGGTAATAAATTAAAATAATCTGATCTTTCAAAATTATCTATAAATTCAATAGGGTGAAGCCTCCCACTATCATCATAAAATTCAAATTCTTCCTTAATATCAGCACTGATAACTGGACTACCTGCTAAGGGAATCTGACTTAACTGAACCTGTAGCCCAGTAACCCTTTTTTCCAACTGATTTACATTTCTTTCTAATCCATGCGCTAACTGTTCCTGTTGCTGCACCAATGTATTAATATTTAATCCCACCTCTTGTCTCAACTCATTAACCTTAACATCATTAGCTTGGAACAAAGCAACATATTCCTCCTTCATCTTATCACAATTTTCACTGACTTCCTTCACCTCTTTATAAATCAAATTTTCACATTCAGCCTTATTCTGTTCACAAAATTTTGTAACTTTCTCAAATTTCTCCTGACATTCTGTTACTACCTTCCCCAATTTAGAATCTAAATTGTTAATATCTTCTTTGAACTGAGAGCTAAAACCCTGAAATTGCTCTGTGATTTTAACATCAAAACATTTAGTCAAATCAGAGAATGTTTTATCATTGCTTTGTTGCAGTTGAGAAAACTTATCATTAATTTCAGAAAATTTGCTGTCAAGATTTAACTCAGTTTTAAATTCAGAAAATTTGCTATCCAATTTGGAAAATTTATTATCAAATTTGTCATCAATTTCGGAAAACTGAGACTTAATTTCAGAAAATTTGCTGTCGAATTTGGAAAACTTACTGTCAGTATCACTTTTTAACTCATTTCTAAATTCAGAAAATTTGTTATCCAATTTGGAAAATTTATTATCAAATTTGCCATCAAGTTCCGTAAATTTTGCATTAAAACTGGCTACAAAAGACTCTAGAAAAGTTTGCAGGTTCTGACTATCAGCCATTTTTAGTAATGAGCAAAATCAACATAAAAAACAAACTTAAGGAAAAATTAAAATCTTTCCAATCTGCCACACAATAACATTCAAAAATAAATCACTTGAATATTTCAATGCAGTACTTACACTTCTTCCTCAATTTTGTATCACA
Source organism: Vandiemenella viatica (assembly GCA_031002005.1). Lineage (NCBI taxonomy): Eukaryota > Metazoa > Arthropoda > Insecta > Orthoptera > Morabidae > Vandiemenella > Vandiemenella viatica. The sequence goes on along the minus strand of JARYHS010008075.1, from coordinate 69,869,612 downwards.
TTAAATTTCACTTAGAAGCACTTAATTGATCATTAAGCACCACACTGACTTCAAACACTTAACCACACTTTTCACAATTCACCGTAGGAAGACGATTTTGAGGCCGAAGGAAATCCACTCGACGTCGGAAGATTACAGCCGATTCCCGATGAAAATTCTCCGCCTTAGGCCGTCAAATCCGTGTCGTCGCCGGTCGAAATTTCCTCTCAGGTTATGTTCGCATAAATCGCCGATACTCCGTCGCAATTTCTGCAGATTCTTTTTAGAAGATAAACATCCCACAGATGTTTAAGAACTTCTCGTCATGTCAACGGTCGCCATGTTAAGGTTCTTTGGTGGGTTAATTACTGCATTAATTAATTAATAAAGTCCACCAAAAACAAGGTTATGTTGAGATGTTCGTTTATTTTGAACAAATCAAAACAAGTCTGCGACATTCACAAGCATAGTTGTTACAATCCAAAGATGCAATACTGACTTACTGAAAACTTGCATGAATGTCTCTGTAACACTGAATTAATACTTAATGCAACTAAACTCTCTGTCCAGGCGATCTGTTTATATAGAGTCTATCGAAATTACGAGAATTCTTCAAAGGCATCCGCCCGATATTTCTCGATCATTAACAATCACTCAAACAATCAAACATATTAAAAACAATCGGAATTGATACAAAATTAATTAATAACATTACAAAATGATTAGAAATGGTAATTAGAGATACTTAAATACAAAATTATTTACAGAAATCCTTCAAATGGTAGGAAAATTCGTCCTGTAGACATCGTAACTTACATTATACATGTAATTACAAACTTTTAATAAATTCTACTTGCATCATTCGGTTCTTAAACATATTAAATGGTCTTTGAATAATATTCTTACCTAAAACAAAGTCTATATACACTTATTTACAAGAAATTACAAAATAAACATATCAAATCACTTTCAAGCAAACTTTGGCTCACTACAAATATTTCATACAGCATAATACTATTCAAAATTCAGGTATTAGGGCTGTTACAACCTCTTCTCCTTGTTATTATTTCGACTAAAGGCAAAAAAAGTTATAATGGAGTTTTCACAGGTTTATCGACGGATTGTGTTGTAGGAACACCATACTTCGATGGCTGACTCCGCCATCTCCCTCACGTGTGAAATATCGTGTTTTTACAATGAAATCCGGAGATACAACCTACGAAAACTTCACTGCAATCATTCGCCGAGAAAGTCTCCTTTCTTACTAAAAAGTAATAATTTCCACTCTTAAAACGTCACTACGCCACATATATAAAATTGAAATACTTGACAGTTTAAGTGTTGGTGAATAGTTTCCTTTGATAACATTGAATCAACTGTAAGATCAATCAAGGAATCGGGAGATATAATAATGAATCCCACAAAAACAATTTTTGTAAAAAGAAAAGCCAAGTCTCGTGCTTGTGCAGTGACAAAAAGTTATGAGATCTTGTTCTAAGCGAAGCCTACACTTTACAGAGTATATTCACTTCACTTTGTGAAATGGAATGCTTTCTCTCGGTGTTACGGAACGTTTACTTAGAATTAAAAAAAAAACTATGGTAACTTGGCCCCTAAGCAAACCATGTTTTTAAATTCATGTGATGTATTGTAAGGCTCATAATATGACCTAACCCTGAATATTTTCCATTTTTTATTATTTATTTAAAAATTGGTTTAGATTAAAAAACAAAAATGTAAAACTTCGAAATGTACTTAAGACATGCAAAAAAGTTTAATATCATTTTGCCAATTAAAATATTGTTAACTATTAATTTTTATCATTTAACATTAAAATTGATTTATTAATTTAATTACTATTTAATTTATTAACGTTTTAAGTAACTATGTTTTAAATATAATCGTTAAAAAACTGTTTGCGCCAATCCCGCACGGATCCCGCGGGATTGGCGCAAATCCCGCGGGATTGAAAACACTGCGGGATTGAAAACACTGCGGGATTGAAAACACTGCAGGATTGCAATCCTTAGTTGTGATCCAAAGTAAGCAGATTTATCGTATTATTAAACTATTGTACATAGAAGCTTCTAAAGCTATGTGCTGTTTTGGCTGGACACCCTTCAGGAGGAAGGCTGCCAATAAACTGCATGTAGCTACAGTTTGACTGATTTACTCTACCCTTTCCACTCCTTAGCCTACCGTACTAAGCTGTAAAGGCCAAAACCGCTCGGGGGCCGAGCTAGTACAATAATAAATTCTGCTCTGTAGAGGTGGCCTGAGATCCTATGTTGTACAGGACTACAACAGTTTTCTTCGATTACCATGGTGTAGTGCATCAGGAGTTTTTACCACAAGGTCATACAGTGAATCAGGAGTATTACCTTGAAGTTATGCGCTGTTTGTAAGAAGCAATGCAAAAAGTCCAGATCTGTGGGAAAAGTATTCATGACTCTTGCATCAAGACAATGCACCTGCTCAATCAGCATTGCTTGAGAGTGAGTTTTTGGCCAAAAACAACACCAAAATCATGTCTCAACCACCATATTCACCGGATTTGACCCCTTGCGACTTTTTCCTGTTCCCAAAGAAGAATGAAAGGACGAAGATTTACAACGATTGAGGAGAAAAAGACTGCACCACTGTAAGAGCCCAAGGCTATACCAAAAAGTGCTTAAAGGATTGAGAAAAAATGTTCACACAAGTGTATTATATCTGACGGGGCAAACTTTGAAGGGGACAACATAAATATTGCTGAATAAATAAATATTTTTTGATAAAAATAGTCACCTTACTTTTTGAACAAACCTCATACGTGTGAATAGTTCCGGAGATTGATAAAAATTGTGGGTGTGCATAAAAAAACATTAGCAAAAATTACAGAGGTGGAAAGGATGAGAGGGGTTGGGTTTCTGAAGACCAAATATTGACAGTATTTTTCTGTTTATTTTAAAGTATAGGTATGCAAAGTTGAATAGAAATTGGATAAAAATGTCGGTTCATATAAAATTAAATAGTTGTAAAGGGGGAGAGCATGTGATTTTATCAGAAACCTTCGTACGCATGCACACAATAACTCATCGTTATCGGATGAATGGTATAGGAACAAACAGAAAATTAACATACAAACAAACAAACATTCATTTTTATATATTGGATTTACTGAGTACACAAGTAAACAATGAGCTAGCAGCAAGTATTCGTGGTAATAATTTAATAGTAGCAGATATTGTTATTGACTTGCATTCCAACAGTAGGAGTTTATGAAAATTATTGAGAACACTACTCCTAGATAACTCGTGTATTTCTGTGCATTCAAGTCATGAAGCAGAAGGTATTGATGTTGGCTGACTAATTTCAACAGGTGTCAATGGCCATATATGATACCTAATCTCCAAAGTCAAAATTTATTTGTTGATAAATAATTACGTTTATTGCACAGCAAAATATTGCGGTACATGGCTTATTAAACATAAAATATGAAGTAAAAACTTACATTAAAGTCCCATTTAACTTTGGATAGCAAACTCTCTCCAAATGTTTGGGAATGGGTGGATTGTTGCACAACTGAATTGTAGCAGATAACTCCCTGGCACAACAGAAATCCTCTGCAAGCAACTACAGAAATTCAGTCAATTCTCGACAGTGGTAGGCAAGCAAACATATGTGATAAAAAAAAGGCCATCAATTTAACCGGGACAAAACCCAATCCTGACATAGCAGGTGTGCTCTCACAGGGTTTACAGGATGCACCTACCCTTGGTCTCTTCGTCACACCGATATCATCAATGATGTTGAGCAGGTCATTCGAAGGCTACCAGCAGACATGCGGAAGAAATCCCGCCAAGCCTCACAAGAAGAAAATGTTTGTGTACGGAGGCAGGGGCGGATCCAGGGGGCTCAAGGCCCCCCCCCCCAAAAAAAGTTTATAGAACCACCCCTGAAATTGTAAGTATAAAGACCTTTTTTTTAGCTCTGCAGATTCGAGGCCCAAAGAGATTATAAAGACTAACCCTTGCCCAACTCAAGCCCCCCCCCCCCAAAAAAAACCAAAACCCACTCACGCCAAGCCCCCCCCCCTCCACTGCAAACCAAAGTTCGTTCAAGCCCCTCCCAAACCAAAATCCTGGATCCAACCATGTACAGAGGATTACCAATATAAATAAAAATGAAATACTGTCCATTGGTAATTGCATCCCTTGAGAATGGCCGGACCAATTTTGATATTTTTCCTGGAAAATTTGGGAAAACTTGAAGTACCTTTTTATGCACTGATTTGTCTATTTTCTTTTCATCTTTGTCAGTGTTCTTTACACAAAGCTACAGTCGACACCTTTTGACCGATCACCATGAAAGTTGGAAAATATATGTATGTTTTCACGGAGAAGGTTTTTGAACAAATTTTTTTTAAAAAAACCCTACCCTCTCCTTCAACAGACCCGTTCATTTTTATGCAAACCCATAGTTTTTATCTGATTTCGATGGAATTTTGAACATATATGGTTTAAAAAAAAGAGAAAAATACTGTCCACATTAGTTTTACAAAAACCCAATCTCTCTCCCCCTTTACATCCCTCAATTATTGTCATCTTTGTACAAAGCTACAGTTTCTATCCAATTTTGAAGGAAATTTGCACACATAAAAATACTGTCTACACTAGTTTTACAAAAACCCAACCAGTTTCCCCTCTTAACCCGGCTGTATCCCTTTTAATTTCCAATGTTTTTTTTTTATAGAAACACACATTTTTAAATCCCGTCAAAATAAATCCAGCTTTTTTAAGTTATGCCAGAATATTCATAAAATAAATGTGTGCTAACGTTTTAACATGTACATCAAATTTTAGGTTTTACTCCAAGCTTAAGAAAATCCTTATTTTCTGCATGATGCTGGAACAAACAGATATATTCCAGATACAGATTTATGTATGTGGTATGTGCTAATGCTCGGATGGTATATGTTTTGACTATCGAGCAGCAACTTTAGAGATGATATGGTTAGGTTGAAATGCAGCCTGGACCAAAATGTAAACTGATATTCCGTATCACAGCATTCAATTCACCCCATTCTGGGAATTGTTCGGGTATATCAATGTTTAATTCATGGATGGTGCCAAATTAATAAAACTTGGTATGCATCATTTACATCAGAAATATAAAAATAATGTACAGGTAAATTAATCCCGATTATATAGGGCAACGCAGGATACTCTGCTAGTATATATATAGTTACCAGGAAATAATAGGAGTTAATTAGCGAATGGATTTACAAAAAAAAAAAAAAAAGGGATAGAGAAATGAACCACCACTTACCTTAGATGATGGTATCATGGGATGAACACACAAAACAGAGGAAAAACAATGAATATTTCGGGACTTGGCCCTTCGTGAACAGGAGAACATCATGGAGGAACAGTGGTGCAGGATACGGTCTATACATATTAAATATTTGTTATAGTCTGAACAAGGTGTTTAGAGAAAGAGAGTTTGGAAAAGTTGCCCGGAAAATTGGGGAATGACTGAAGATACCTTTTTCTAAGGACCAATTTGGCTATTTTTTAAAAAATATTTGTACTAGTCTAGATAAGGTTTTTAGAAAAAGAAAATTTGGAAAAGTTGCCTGGAAAGTTCTGGTGAAACTGAAAGTATTTTGTTTTTATGTGGACTGATTTTGTTATGTTTTTAAAATGTTGATATTGGTCTGCATAAGTTTTAAAAAAACTTGGAATGTTTCCCAGAAAATTGGAAAATTTTGGAAAACTGAAAACACTTTTTTGTAAGGACCAATTTGGTTAATTTTTCTAAATGATCATAATGGTCTGAATCATGTTAATAGAAAAGGAAAAACTAAAAAACGTTTTTCTGAAAACGCAGGAAAAACAGAATGAGCATTTTTTCTGTGGACCATTTGTTTTAATGTTTATAATAGTCCGAATGAGACATTTAAGGAAAGAAAAATTGAAAAAGTTACCATTACCAGGAAAATTGGGAAAATTTGAAAAAACAAAGTGATTATTTCTACTGGATTTTTGTAAGAACTCAAGACCACAACTCATAAGTCGAATGATGGATATGCGTGATTATTTTGTTTGTTTTGTTCCTTATGGTCCAGGTATGGAAATAACTCCGATGTTCTCTCTCTCTCTCTCTCTATATATATATATATATATATATATATATATATATACACACAAAAAAAGGATAGCGAAATGAACCACAATTTACCTTAGATGATGGTTTTGTGGGGTGAACACACAAAAAAACACAAGAACAGAATTCTGTGAGACCATATCCTGCACCACCCTCCCTCCGTGATGTTCTCCTGTTGACGAAAGGCCGAGTGTCGAAATATTCATTGTTTTTCCTGTTCTTGTGTTTTTTTTTTTTTTACGTGTTCACCCCACGAAACTATATATAGGTAAGTGGTTCATTTCGCCATCCATTTTTTGTAAATCCATTCGCTACGTAGCTCTTATTATTTCCTGAATATATATATATATATATAACAAGACTTGAAGATCTGGAGAAAAACCAGGAAAAATTCACTCCATCCAAAGTTAAAACAAAAAAATAAAAATATCTTTGCTTCTATTTTTGTGTTGTTTCGCGATCTGCCCAAAAAATATAGTTATTTCATTTCTATTCGACTGATATTAATTGAGGACTTGTGCTTGATGATATCGAACAAGGTATTACTTCAATTAGTCGTGACAGTGCTTTTCTTAATATTTATAAACGATCTAGGTGACAACGTCAAATGCTGGTTGCAATTGTTTGCCGACGATGCGGTTATCTATAGGGAAATACGGTGCTCTGACGATTGCTTAGAAATTCAACATGATTTGGATGCTATTTTCGATTAGTGCCGTAAATGGCAGCTTACACTTAATTGCAAAAAGTGCAAGGCAATGCAGGTAAGTAACAAGAAGAATCAGTTTGTTCACGAGTACAAAATAAACAATTCAGCTGTTGGCACGGTTGATTCCGTGAAGTATCTGGGGGTGATAGTACAAAGCTACATGAAATGGGACATGCACATATCTTCCGTCGTAGGCAAGGCTAATTCTAAATTACGATTCATAGATCGTATTTTGAGGAATTGTAATGCTCATACAAAGGAGATAGCGTATAAAACACTAGTGCGTCCGCATCTGGATTACTGTTGTGGGGTTTGGGATCCGTATCGCAAGGTTCTGATTGACTCAGTTGAGAGGGTGCAGAGGAGAGCCGCTAGATTCGTGACTTCTTGTTACAGCCCTTATGAAAGCGTCACAGAATTGATACATAGATTGGGCTGGGATAGTTTGGAAGACAGACGACATAGCTTGCGTTCAAATTTATTGGAGAATATGCGAAAAAATTTAAATTTCGAGTGCAATGAAATACTTCTTCCGCCAACCTATTTCAGTCGCAATGACCCGAGGGATAAGATTAGAGAAATAAGATGCCGTACTGATACTTATATGTATTCCTTCTTTCCTCGCAACTATTCGGGATTGGAATGGGCGGGTTTAGGATTGGTGCTGCCACCCACAATGTTTGTGATTTGCAGAGTATGAATGTAGATGTAGATGTAGAATCATCCAATGCATGGCATATTTAATCAAGAATTGAACTGCAAAAAACAATTTAATTTTGTAGCACTGAGTGAAGCAGGCCGAAAGAAGGTTCCACTTTTGAATCGCAGCAAAAATATACTCATGAAAGATGTGAACTATGGAACCAGAGGAAATCTCTTCATGGACACTCCCAGTGGAACTGGAAAAACGTTTTCGATCTCATTGATTTTTGTAACAATTCAATTGCAGAATGAAATTGCACTTGCTTCATCAGGAATTGCAACTACATCGGAAGGCAGTCGAACAGCTCATTCAGCATTCAAGTTGCCACTGAATATGCAAATCGATGAAACTCCAAGATGCGACGTTTCAAAGAACTGTGTGATTGCCAAAGTTCTGCGGCATTACATTTTTTTATGGCTTTACGCCTCGTCAACATTGAGGTCATTAGCGGCGGGCTGGGACTGGGGACAAGGAACAGGAAGGAATTCAGCAATGGCCTTTTTGAAGGAAGCATCCCGGCATTTGTTTGGAGTGATTTGGGGAAACCATGGAAAACCGAAATTTGTATGTCCGGACGGGGATTCGAAATGGTGTCCTCCCAAATGTGAGTCCAGAGTGTTAACAACTCTCCCACCAAGTCTTTGGAGGCATTAGACTGAATGATGCAAGATCTACAAAACAACCAAAACCAGTTAGGAGGTGTGATGATCAAAATGTAATTAAAACACCTTGAGATTCATTGAGATTTCAAAGTTAATGGGAAAAAATTTATCCTTTGGTTAATGTGAAACTCTGACTTAATTGTCTGTGATTTAAATTTTGGAACAAAATCACATGGTTCCAAGTCTATCACATTCCTAGCAAATTACACATTTCCAGCATTTCACTCGTGAATTGCCGATAGAATTAATCTAGCACGTAATTTTTCCCTTTCAACAGCATTCAAAAATTCACAAAACAATCACAAACAATTTTATTAAAATCTGGACAGGATAACGTCTGTTGGGTCAACTAGTAGGCAATAAATCAATGTTATTCTGAAAGACAAAACTTATGCGAGGCTGGACTGTGATTCAACAGTATCAAGACTGAGCGTGGTAGGTGACCACTATCGCACTAGCATCACATTTGGGAGACGTGGGTTCGAATCACCGTCTGGCCATCCAGATTAGAGTTTTCCATGGTTTCCCGAAATCACTCCAGGTGAATGCCAGATTGATCCCTTTAAAAGGCCTTTGGCGAATTCCTTCCCATTCTGTCTCATAGTACTTACTATGTGTTTGCTGTCATCCTGAAATAGGTCTATCATGGATTTTTCAATTAGCTTCTGCCCAAAACAATGCTTTTCGTGTTACTGATCCTCCACACCTAACTGTCAACATAAGTCTTATGCTTTCCCTCCAGCTACAGATACATGTCACAAATTGGATGGCTCTTATTTGGACATTCTAAAATTCCTCCTTTAACCTCTTTTGATGGGGGGATAGGGGTCGGAAGTAGGAGGGGGAGGGGGGGGGGGGAGGTTGCACCAGCACTTCGTATAAAATTGATTTAAACTTCTGATGTACAATGTTTTAAATAGGCTATTTGACAGTATTAAAAATATATTATAAATTCTAGTCATTCTCATATATTAACGCCTCAGGAAGCTAATTTTTTTAATTTTGAAAAGAAAAGAGGATTATTTTTAATAAAAAGCTAAATAAAGATTAGACTTTTTCTTACCTCTGGTCACATGACAGAAAACGCTCTAGGATTGGTGGTCGCTTGAGTGACGTCACACGTCTGTAAACATTGCAGCTGCAAATGGAGCGTTTCTTATTATCCAAGTTTTTCAACTGTTTTTATTGTTTGTTGCAGGTTATTTCTTGTTATTAATGAAATTTCATTTTGAATACAAAATCGAGAACAATTTGTAAAAGCAGATAGCAGAAAAATATCGAAAATAGACACCTTATTTGTGGGGACAGCTATAGAAAAAAACCCCATGACTTATATTCTGCTGAGCTTAAAAATGTAACAGCTTCAATTTAAGAATGATTTATATTTAAATTGAAAGTTAGAGATTGATTGTTTTGCGTTAGCAAACCATACATTGAAAAATTCTGTGGGTGAAATTTGTGCAGTCATTCTGAAAATAAAGAAAAGTTGTATGGGTGCTGCAAACATGCACAAAAAAATGAAGGTATTTCTTGTAGCTAATAAGTAGCTCTTTCAAATAAATATACTAAGAGATCATTATTATGTGGTATAATGAACTAAAACTCAACATGAAATTGGCTCAATAGGTTTTTTTTAAATTAAAAATAATCTTGCTCTATTTTAATGATGCTAATAATTAAATTTAAAATGTATTACGGAAAAATCATGGGTAAACTTACCTAGAGACTTGCCAAAAGCAATAGCAACACCCAAATCACTACTAGCATGCAGAAAAACAGCATAATCATCGACCAAGCTAAATCGAATGATGCGGCCAACTGGAGCACTTAATCCGTGGATCACAGGAAGCCCACTGATCAAACTATTTTTTTCTATTGTTAGGCACAAATTCGTGGAAAATAAACCTTTGTTCGAGTAATATGGTTTATCTACTTTGAATATAAATAACTATTTTACCTGCGTAGAATAGTGTGAAAATTGACTTTTGTCCCTCTAGATTTAGAAAATATCACACTGTAAAGCGTCCTCCCGAATGCAAGGCCAGAGCGTTAACCGCTCACCCACCACCCTCGGAACAACTGGATGTTGTGAACCATTTTTCTTAATTGCAGATAAAATATTATAGATAAATGATAATTTTTTGTCAACAAAACTGAATTTGTTTGTTTATTCATTTACCTCCCTCGCTTCACTTAATCTCACACAAAGAAACTGTGATGTTTAAGTGATTATTATTGACATAAGAGAAACAACTAAAAAGTAGTGTCTGGGTAGCTGCCATGATTGAAGAGTGGTAATGGAATTCAGAACGTCCTACGTTCAAACCTTGGTTGGGATAATATTTCTTCACGTGCATTTTTTTTTCCATTTTTGTTTGCTGCTTTTTGCACTACAGAACCATGTTTTTATTCGAATAATTCATAATGGTGTGCTAAGCGTCATGCAAGCGTTTGAAACAAATTGTACCATACAAGAAAACTTTTAATTTTTAAACTTACCAGACATAGAATACATGCAAAAATACAGGTCCACAGCGGTGAATAATAGAATTTATTTTAGAAATGAGATCACTTTGTTAGAAATTCATGCTAATCTTGCAACAGTTCCAGAACGCTTTGTACCCCTTCTGTTGGAATTTTTACATGACGATACAACTTCAGGTTACCTTTCTGACATAAATGCGCCTATTTAGGTGGTATTTACTTTTAATGTGCAAGTAATTTTCATTTTTAAAACTGTTTTTCAATGTGTAAGTAATGTCCAATATCCTTTTTGAAGTCTTCTTTGGTTATGTTTCAAATTGTTATAATTCGCTTGCTATCCAAAAAGCTGTGAAGCCTTCAGAAAAAAAAAAAAAAAAAACTAAATTGATGTTTTGGTGGATTTCCGGAAAAAAATTATTATGCGATGCAACTAACAGCAACTAATATCCAAAGAAAACGACAAAGAAACAAATTAAACATATTCCGAAGTGAGGATTAAACCTAAGGATTGATACTCGCCTTAAGCAATGTATACATTTAACTCTACGAAATTGAAGTGTAAATGAGCTTCACAGAAAATAGTGACAAATTGAAGTTGTTACATTTTTAAGCTCCGCAGAATAAAACTGAGGGGTTATTTCTATAGCTTTCCCCACATATAAGGAGTCTATTTTCAATATTTTTCCACTGTAGGCTTTTACAAATTGTTCTCGATTTTATATTCAAAATAAACTTTAATTAACAACAAGAAATAACCAGCAACAAACAATAAAATAGTTGAAAACTTGGATAATAGGAAACGCTCCATTAGCAGCCTCAGCTTTTACAGATGTGTGACGTCACGAGTTTTGTTGCCCACGCCCAGCAGCATAGGAGGGTTTTGGCGGGGTTTTTAAATACTTTAAATTTTAACTTTGAATTTTTATGCAAACTAAACACTTTCTTCAAAAAAATAAAAAGTCTGAGCATATGGTTTGCTTTTCCAATACCTTATCAATACGTTCAATTATTACGAACTGTTACCTCCAGGCATATGGAGGAATCTACCATTCTTAGTATATTCAGAACTAAGTGGGGTCACTTTTTAACTTATGTCCATGACTTCTTGGCATTCAACTTGAGCTGCCAGTATTTACCCCAGGTGATTATTTTCATAATAATAGCCTCTAACAAAGCCCAGTCCTGGGTAATTGATACTATCCTCATGTATTCATTCACCAAACTTACCACTGTTATTTACACCAAACTTCACACCCATTGCTAAAATTTTAGTTTCCGCTTATTGAAACAATCATTTGCATGATGTTCCAATTTCCCAAAAGACTACCAAAGATTTATTTGTCTGAAACACTTCTAGATTGGACAGCTTGTTTGCTAATGTAATCCTTTACTTACACGTAAGGATTGCCTGAGTAGAGTCTTTCCCAATGTATTGTTGCAATGTAATCTTCATTATTGTCCAGCTGGATAGTGCCATGAAAACAACATTTTGACAGCTGGCTCTGCTGTCTTAATCAGGTATTGCATGCCTACCAGTGGTTGTTAAACCCTGCTGTTTCTGCCTCGACTGACCTGACTTGGGTCACACTTCCTCTTATGTTATCAAAATCGCCAAAAGTAATTTTATCCTCAAAGACCAAAATGCCTATTGCTCCATATGCTTGAAATTATGCCCCCATGACAGGCATTTAAGGAGTTCCTAAAATTATCCTTGCTTTAGTCAGTTTATTAAAAGGTATTTTCATTCCTCCGGTCACCATAGCCCTTTCATAAATCACGTTTAATAACAGGTTCATCTGCCGATTTCCATAACTTCATAACTTAACAGTTTTGGGGTATAGGTATTGAAACAATCTTGCATTTTATCTTCCCTTTCTTAACTCCAATATTTATCTAAGTCCATAATATCCTGTATTTTCGCCCCCCCCCCCCCTCCTGAAGCAACTACATATGTGGCTATAAATTTTATGATCAATTCAGTCTGAAACAATGAACTGTGAAACATATCTGGTAACCTTTTGCATATGCTCCCACACTATACTTTAAGCATTAGCAACAGAAAAATCCTGTTTACAAAACACAAATTTTCACCAATAAATCATCAAATTACACTAGTCATTCATTTTTAAATAAATATACTGGCTTCATCGTATTCTGCTTCCTTCCTCCTTTTTCTGCAATCAATGACATCAACGGCAATTCTGCCAAACACTATTTGTCTAAAGTAAACATGAATACAAAATGTGCTCTATAATAGCAATATGCATCCAAACCACCAATGACCATTGTTTCTATTCATAAAAGGTGTTGCAGTAGCTTCATAGCATATTACCCATCCAGTTCAATAAACAATAACACTAAAAAAAGTAACACAACATTTAGAACGAAATGTTCAAAAAAATAAGTAATAAAATTAAAACTTACAATACGAGACTCTGTAACCGGAAAAAGAAATGCCAACACTGCACCATTCAAAAAATTCAAATGTATACGAAAGATGTAAGTCACTTTTTTGCTGGGTGTAGCAGCCAATAAATATATCTGAAACAAAGGAAACAAAAGTTAAAATGAGTATGATACGTGGTACAAAAAATGTCTGATTTTAGTTTCACATGAAACCAAGATTAAAAATTACGGTTACATTGCAACATGTGTTATGGCAATCTATATTTCGGTAATATCTTTTAGAGTATAACACCTATTGTTACATGTATATTCATTCAATAGTACTTAAAAGGTTAAAAATTAATTTAAACTGTGTCATAAGCAAAATAAGTATTATCTTTTATGTTTACAAACAGAAGCAGTTCTTCATTTCAATGTGTGCAACCTATTTTTATGGAATTTAATTTTCAAATAATTTTTGTTACAACACTGGAAACCACACATTCCACATGTAGCTACAGCCTCAATGTATCAGATATAATCTCTGAAGAACTGATTACATTCCTTAATTTAGATTAGGCACTTTTGATGTTATTTTAGAGATTTCTCTTGTATCATGTCATTTGAGCAAGATAATTTACTACGGTCTATTTCCAGGTATTCATAAGCAAAAAAACACAACCCACCAATTTATTCACAATTTTTAATATAACTACATTTAAAGAAATTTACAATATCTTTTTCCATGTCTGATATTTTAAAACTTAATTTTCAGGCATATTCTAAAGTAATTAAGTTAATCTTTCCAGATTTCTCATAGTGTATGTATCTCACACCATTTACAATTGAGTAAAATTGCTGCATAATTTACAACAAATTTTAATTTAATTTATTTACTTGTGATCCGTGGCAATTTCCTTACATACACATTTTCCCTCTCTCTTAGACACGTTCTCCATGAACTTTAATTTAAATTTCTTTTAGAGATTTTACCTCAATTATTCACTATTTCACTTTGTAATTTAATCCAGTTCTTGACCACCTAACCTACAAAAAAAAAAAAAAAAATCCCCACACACTTAAGCGTGAAATTGAGTGCCAGCTTGTGACCACGGTAATCTTTTCCCTTTCATCCACCTCTCCCCTCTCCTAGTTCTTTCACCAATATCTTTCCACACTTCATCACTAGTAAACACATTGTACATTCCAACACTCTCTTCTCCCTCCTCCTGTCTTCCAATGAATCCTCCGAAAATGTGGATCCTATACTACACCACCGGCGACACTTCAATTTTAAATTTTTTTTAGTGCAGTCTCTTTAGGGATGAGCTAATTTCACAGATAGTACCCAATTCACAAAAATTAGTGAAAATTGTTCATTAAGTCTTGTGACAGTGCATTCTGTGAGTTTGAAGAATGATCTACTTCCATGGTCTGCAGTCGTGCAGTCAACTGTAATAGACTTGTATAAATAACAGTAACACCTGTTCGAGGTGATGAATGGGGTACTTGACTAATATAGTGAAAAGTAGTCAATATTGTAGCTGGGCATCTACTATAACCCAAAAGAATGTTATTTCTTGAAAACACAAACGGAAAAATGCAAAATATTGCACTTTTCATGCACCGATTTGAATATTGGTGCCAAAACACTTGCAGCTATCATGGCGTCCCCTGTGACGTCAAATCTCTGCTCGTGCCGGTATAAACAAACGGGTGGTTTGCTTATTTCGTGGATAAAATGGGTTCTACGGTTTACAAGGGTGTGTAGTGCCTCAGTGTGTAAACACAACATTTAAGACACCAAACAAATTGTTTTTTTTATTGCCACACAAGGAAAATATGCTGAAAAAGTGGCTTAAGCTTGCACAACGCAACTTGGCGTATATGCCTACAAAGTCTTCAATATATTTTTGTGAAGTCTACTTTGACCTAAGTTTTAAGTTAATATTTTTATTATGTTTAATAAGCTATGTACCTCAATGTTTTTCTATGTGAAAACTTAAAATTTTATTGATAAATTAATTACAACTTCAGACGTTAAAACGTCATTCGTTGTAAATGTGTGGTAATTTTTTTATTAGTACAGCTGTCAAACGACATGGAAAATTACATGACGTATCATAGGCCGCACTATCATAACCGTGACACCCCAATTTGATGATGAATTGTTAAGAAACTCCATAAACAAACCGAAAGTAAAGAATTTTTTTTTTTTTGATATTTTGCTTAGTTCTCGAGATATCGAATATCAAAACTCAATTATAGGTATACTACTTCGTTGTCGTTTGATGACGTTTTTCTTCTGGTCCAGTCCGTATTTCAACCTAATCACAACCGTTAGGAAGATAGTAAAACACCTATTGTGCATGTCCAGCGTTTAGTAGTAGGCTACCTTCATGTGGCTTTGGAGACTTTTTTTTTTGTCCAGGTTGCATTCAACCTAACTACCTTAATTTGGAGATACGATATCTCATGAAATAAGCAACATATCAAATAATTTTATCCCCTACTTTCGATTCGTCTCGTAGACTTACAGAAGGATCCAGCATCGAATTTGGGTTTGGCGAAATTTTTCTTCAAATCGAGGCCGCATTTCGACCTAACCACCTCACTTTTGAGAAAGTATATCTCGAGAACTAAGCGAGATATCATAAATTTTTGTGCCTTACTTTTGATTTGTCTAGTTCAGTTAGTTAAGGATTTATCACCAAATTGCGGCGCTACGGTTATCGTAGAATCCCCGCTTCAACGAATACCGAAAAATATTTCCAATATTTCGACCTGAATAGGATGATAGTTTGCGACTTTCTTATAAAATATGATTCAAATAAATTTCTAGTTATACAAGAACTTGTATAATCCCTAATACAGAAAGAAAAAGCTTTATATTCACAACATTAGGGCTTTATGGCACTAGAAGTAAAAATGATCTTCACAAGACTTACAAGTCATTGTCATTTGCTCAAAAAGGGGTCCGATATTCAGGGATACATATCTTCAATATGCTCTAAACACATATTAAATGTCTAGTAGATGATAAGAATAAATTCAGGATAAATTGAAAGAATTGTTAATTGACAACTCCTTCTAATCTGTCGAAGAATTTATGGTTCGAGCGCAACGTCAGGGTCCCAAGAAGTAAATGTGCTATCGGTCTGAAATTTACTACACACGTTCCTAAATGCATATTATTTCATAAAACGGTGCGTATGAAGCCGTCAAGCGTATGAAAAATGTATAAAGTTGTTTGAAATATGGGTAGCTCGTTACAAGTTATCACGCAATAAATGTTATTACCGCCCGCGTTATTACAAGTTGATATTTTTCTGCGTGTTTCTTACTTTTAACTATTGGTCCAGGCTTCATTTCAACCTAACCACAACTGCTATTATCAAAAATTTAAACTAACTTAAATTCTCTGTATCCAACATCCGTTACGGTAGCGCCATGTTTTACCCTGGAAGGTAGGCTGCCATGCAATATATCTTAGCATTGAAATCCAATATGTCGCCACGCACATATGAATTGTAAATGTTAATGATTTTCTTTTTATCAAGTGTCGGCAATTTGCAGGTGGAAAGCAGTTTTTATCCAATAATGAAGACTTAAGAATACGTGGAATAAATATTAACAGCTAATAACGTGCATTTATTGCGTGATTACTTCTAACGAGCTACCCATATTTCAAACTACTTTATACATTTTTCACATGCTTGACGGCTTCATATACACCGTTTTATGAAATAATATGCATTTAGGAACGTGTGTAGTAAATTTCAGACCGATAGCACGTTTTACTTCTTGGGACCCTGCCGTTGCGCTCGAGCCGAATTTATTTCTAAGGTATCTAAAAAATAACTGCCAGTATCTTGTGTAAATATAGTTCACATAATTTACCATGTATGCTATGACTGTACATCTCCTGGTGTATGTATTTAGTTTGTTACGTAATTGTTTATGGTACCATATATGTTATGACTGTACTTCTTGTGGTGTATGTATTATTTTGTTATGGTATTATTATTTTTTTTAATGTACCGTATATGCTATGACTGTACATCTTCTGGTGTATGTATTATTTTGTAATGGAAGTGTTTAATGTACCATGTATACTATGACTGTACATCTAGTGGTGTACTTATTATTTTGTTATGCAACTGTTTATCTGTAAATTGATAACTTTCCACATCCCACAGAGCCAGTCTCTTTATACTGGGATCAATGGAAAATGAATGTATTGTATTGTATTGTACTGCCGGAAAAAATGGCGTCGAACGAATGTAAACAGACTTTTAACTTTAACTAACCCAGCGCGGCGAAAAATCGTTGAAGAAATCACTCGAGGATTTTTTAAATAGTAATTAAATTAACGATTAACAACTACACCTGCTTCTGCGAAGCAACAGTCATATTAAACTCATTTTAAAAGGTACTACAATGAAATATTCGAAATTACTCAAAATATAGACCGGCTGATTAAAATTTATCGTTTTATTATAATATGGTATTATGTATAACGTAACAGTTATACTTACTTGGAAGTTTTGACATTCCGGAATTCTCCTGAGCACAAATCGCCGTTTCATGCCAAAAACGTTCTCAGAATCATAACGTCAATTCTGAGCAAATTAGAGCTACTTGCCTTGATAAAACTAACTTCCATTTCGAGTATAAGTAGAGCAATTGTTTTACAACCAGCACTGAAACCTTAAAATCTTAAATAAGCGATGGAAAGATCGTCAACAAACGTAAATACATGGGAGCAAAACTGGCGTGAGCTGATAACTGACATCATGCGCTCCGATTGGTGTTTCGTATCACGTGACTAACAGCTGTCTTTTTGCATTTTTATTTTATTAAAAATGGATGTTTTTATCTCATATCCAACAAATGAAGTTGGTTTTCGGTATCCTTACAACTTACTCTATCAGTGTAAATTATCCCATTCTCTGGAGCAACCAGGGTGGGGAGGAGAAAAAAAAAACTATCATATGCATTTTGCCACGATATACAGCTAATAAGTCCTGATAATATTGGCCACCAACTACTTAAAAGTAAACCAGTGTTCCCTTTGTTCTTGGCAACAGCTTTTATTAAAGATCTCCAAAATGGAAAAGCTTTAGAAATTGACTACATCCATGGCGAAGATCAAGTAAAATGGCGTCTTGAAATGTTTAATGATTGAAATGAAGTCTTTACTGGTGTATCGCCGGATAGTGTTTTGATAACATGATATTTCGACAACTAGCTCCGTCGTCTTCATCAGGTGTCGAGAAATCTGCACAGGTCTGTCCGATACCAATCTTCAGTCACATTTATAAACATTGAGAAAATGCTCCCAAAACATAATACCCCGTTTACCCAGGATAAACTGATACACAGATATCTTACGAGGGTTGCCTTTTACGTTTTTACAATCGAATAATAGGTGGCGTTAATGAGTTGTGGCACCACTTTATTTGTGAACAATGACGTTTGTTATTGTGAAGCCAGTGGCAATTTAAAAATTGACTGAGTAAGTTGTTGATAGTGAACGTTTAAAAGAAGCAAGTTTGTGCAAAAATGGAAATCACCTGTGAAGGCTTACGTTGGATGATTTTTTATGATTTTAAAAAAGGCCTTACTCAACAACAATGCATAGAATCGCTTCGTGCAACTTTTGATAATGAAGCACCATCAGAGAAGGACTGTTTACAATTGGTTTGCAGAATTTCGTCATGGCCGTGTGTCCGTCAGTGATGAATGTCGAGAAGGTCGGCCAAAATCGGTTGTCATTCCTAGAAACATCGATGCTGTGCGCAACATGATCAAAGAAGATCGCCATGTGACTTACAGACAGTTAGAAGCATCTCATTTAGGATATCGCAGACTGCAATACAATCGATTTTGCATGAACATTTAGGTGTGAGAAAGATATGTTCCAGATGGATTCCGCATAATTTGACCGAAGCGCAGAAAAGGGTCGTGTTGATTGGTGTCAGGAAATGTTGGAAAATTCGACCGAGGACGTTCAAAATCCGTATACAACATTGTTACAGGAGACGAAACTTGGACATATTTGTATGAACCTAAAAGCAAACAACAGTCTACTGTTTGGGTGTTTGACGACGAAACCAATCCCACTAAAGTTGTTCGTTCACGGAGCACTTCCAATAAAATGATCGCTTGTTTCTTCGATTGTAGGCCTACTGGACACGTCGCAACCATTCCATTAGAGCAGTGGTCGTCAAACTTTTCTGCTCAAGGGCCAAAACTAACAGTATGATGTGGCACCTCGGGCCACAGATTTACATGTATCTTTATTAATTGGCAACGCATTTAAATGGTGTGTTTTGAACCTCCAGTAGACTACCTATAGTAAAGAAGCGAGAGGTTTACCACTGACTTTCTAGCACTAATCGTTAAAGTCGAGACCATTCGGAACACTTTGTGTAGAATGTTCTGTTTCAGATTGCTGCCACCCTCAGCGACCCCTAAATAGTAACACTGTAATTGCCCAACGAAATATTGCTGCGTTGTCTTGGTGAGCAGATGGTTAATAACGACAAACCGAGCGTGGTGGTGTAACGGATAGCGTTCTGGCCTCGCATTCGGGAGGACGGCGGTTCGAATCCCCGTCCGGGCATCCAGATTTGGGTTTTCCATGGTTTCCCCAAATCACTCCAGGTGAATGCCGGGATGCTTCCTTCAAAAAGGCCATGGCCGAATTCCTTCCCATTCCTTGCCCCCATCCTTTCCCGTCTCTAAAGACCACGTTGTTAAAAAGGGACGTTAAACTGTTAAAAAAAAAAAAAAAAAAAAAATAACGACAACTGTACTTACATTTAAATGTATTATGTAACAGGAGACACAATCACAACTGTTTACTACATGTTTTGAAAGTCATATTTCTTCAACTCAGTGGACTAAACTACAACAGCCTTAATTTCTTTCATACTAGCTGGCATTGACTAGATATGTATTTATTTCAATCTAATGTTATTTTGTCTCTTCCTCCCCTCACTCTCTGTCGCCCATGTCGTCCTTCCCCTCACTCACCATCTCTTCATCCCTTTCTCTGTCCATTTCGCACTTCCCCCTGTATGTGTCCATCTCCTCCTTCCCCTTCTCCATCCACATTACCACCCCCCTCCCCCCCAATCCCAATAAGACGTTGCCTTTGCTTACCCCACAATATTTCTTCACAGGTGTGGAGGATAAACACACACATTTTTTAAGAGCTAATGACTAATGATTCCTTTTTCCAAATATTTACCACATATGAAGCTGACCGCCTCTATAAGCACATTCATGAATCCAAGGCACTTTCATTTAAGATTTATACAACAGCAGATAATTTGTACGAAGCACACACGCCCATGAGTTGTCAGCACTAAGAAACAAACAACAAAACATTTCCATTATTACGTCCCCTCACACAGCAACGACAAATCTATCTGCCCCTGTAACGAGTGGCACCTGTAAAGGCGACTGAACAACTTTACGCGCTCCTACTTATAATTCTTCCATTATATTTTTCATTTGACGAAGGAGACAGGTAAAGCCGACAGCTGCAAACCATTTATTCTTTATCGGATTAGGATATACATCATTTATCATTCTTCAGAAGCTGTGAACGTTAGCACCTGTTAAAATGAAATAGTACTTTCGAAAACAGACCATTTGCAACTGTTGGATGTATCAGTGGCGGATCTACAAATTTTCCGAGTCGGGGAAAAAACTTGAGATTGCCGCCCCTTCAAACATGAATTTGCCGCTTGGGGCGGTACAGAGCTATTCTTTGATTTTGCCGCCCCCTGATGGTTTCCGCTTGGGGCAGAAGAGCCCAAAAAAAAGGTCACCGCCACACGAATTTGCCATTTACCGCTCCTTCAAACATGATTTTGCCGCCCCCCTGAAATTGTCGCCCGGGGCAAGCGCCCCGGTTTGACCCCCCCCCCCCCTAGATCCGGCACTGGGATGTATGTGACTCCTTCGCCAAATAACACTGCTGTGCAGTTGCTGACAACAATAAGCCATGTTTATGACACTGAAATCCTGCAACACAGGGAATAATATTTTTAAATCCCCATCCGCCAGTTTGACAACTATTAGATTTTGAGGGACGTATTTGTGGGAGGCGATAGTTGTCATGTTGACAACAATTACATTTTTAGTCAGTCTTCACAAGAGTCAAGTGTTGAGACCGACTGGAATATTCATTGTAGCACGAGTCATTGATGACATGCGCCATTCAGATTTTCACAAAATGGCTGTCACCATTTTACAAGCGTTTAAAATAGCATAAAATGCTGCTGATCAATTTTCAATAAACTGAAAAAAAAAGCATACAGTGCACCTGACTAATTGATTCCAGTCTAATTATCCCTGTGAAAATTCACATGACTTGCGTAATGTTACAATATTCATGTAGCTAAGCAGGAGCATAAGATGGGTGAAGGCAGGAAGAGAATCATTAGTAATTTTGTCACTACCAAAAACAAGTCTGGGATCAGTGTGTTTTGTTCCTTAAATTGATTTTAAAGTACTTTCACGCAAGATGAACTAGACGTATTTTAAAAATATTATATTACATTATTCAAATGGCCACAAAAACTTTATTATAATTTTGTTAATCTCAAACTTTCAAAAGAATATATAAATAAATAAACTAATTTAAAAAATAAGAAAACGACAGATACACTGCACATGCAAAGGGCTATATAAGAAAGCTACAGGTCTGTTCTTGAATGTGGTTTTTTATTCATTAAAATTGCAAAACAAAGTACAAATATAAAATTTTTCATTAATGTGATTTGTGATGTTGAACGTTTTTGGCTATCTCATCTATATCTGCGTCGTTTGGGCTACATGCAATCCTCATTGCGTCTTCTAAATGACTGACAACCGATTACGATATTTATTTTTCAAATACTTCATTTTGAAAATGAAGCTTCACAAAGGTAAGTTGAAGGAAATAGTGTTAAAATGAACTGTGCACAGTCTCGTAAATTTTTATAATTGTTAGGCACACATTTCCAAAATTGGGTTTCACGATGTTCTATAAACAGAGCTTTAAGCTGTGTGTCATGTTGAAGTTCGATTATTTCATTTAGCAAGTTAGTTTTAGGAAATCCAAATTGGCAGAATAATTTGAGATCATCATGTTCAATATGCCAAGGGTTCTCTACGAGAATGAAACAGCTTCGAATATTTCTAACATCTGCAAATCTGTTTTGTATACCTTCCAAATGTTCTTTCATGTCTTGGTAAATAGGTTTCGGCGATAGCTAAGGTCTGATCTGAGCATAGCAACAGTTGGAAAATTAGACAGATCTTTTTCTCCGAGTTCATTTATATATAATTGCAGTTTGGCTTCAAATGCTAATATTTTGTTAGTCATTTGCCCAATTATCTTGTTTGGTCCTTGTAATTCCAAGTTAAGTGTGTTGAATTTTTGTGTAATATCGGTCAAGAAAGCTGTAAGTATCCACCATTCATCATCATCAAGTTCAGGATAATTTTTGCCACTTTGCTGTAAGAATAAAATAATTTCTGATTTCAAATTGACAACTCGTTCCAGCACTTTTCCTTTGCTTAACCATGTGACAGCAGTATGTAGGATAACATCACTGTAACAAGCCTGCAATTCCTCCAGTAGTTCTTTAAATTTCCGGTGATTAAGTTCACGGGCACGAATGAAATTTATAACGCTTATAACCGTTTTCATAACATTCTTCAATTTGGTATTTGAAATTTGACATGCCAGACTTTCTTGATGCAGTAAGCAGTGAATGGAGAGGAAATGTGGCAAATTCCATTCCTTCTTAATCAGTGCTACCAAATCATTGTTGACGCCCATCATTGATGGACAGCCATCTGTACATACTGATATTAATTTGCTCATAGGTAAGTCATTTTTTTCTACAACCTCTTTAATTGCATCCATAAAATCAGAACCTTTTGTGTGACCTTTCATGGTTATAATTGCTAAAATCTTCCTCTATTACCCCATCATATGTGCAGTAACGCACGAATAATGAAAACTGAACCATTGAAGCAAAATCTGTACTGGAATCACATGCAAGACTGAAGTATTTGTATAGTTTTACTTTATTAATTACTTCCTCAAACATATATTTTGAAATATCTTCTATAGGGCGTCGACAGGTAGATTCTGAAAGTGTGAGCTTATTTATTTCAGCTAATATTTGCTTACTGTTAGAGAAATTTTGAAACAAAGTGTCAGAAACAGTCATCATACATTTCTTCACTAATTCAGCATCAGTGAAAGGTTTCATATTTTTTGCTAGAATATTACATACTTGGTATGATGCTTTTGTGACAGCCTCACTTTGCCCAACTGCTGCTAACATAACGTTTTGTTGACGACGAATGGTAGATTTTAGATGAGTAATTTTTTCCTTTCTTTCATTTGAATTCAAAGGAAAAGCTACTGTAAATGAACTGTGCTTACTTGTGTAGTGGCGAAATAAATTGTATCTCTTCAGTCCCACGATGGTATCCCGGCATATTAAGCAAGTAGCAGTACCTTCGTTGTGCCCACTTATAAAACAAAACTCTTCTTCCCATATTTCTTGGAAAATTCTTTTCTCTTCACTTATTTTCCTCTTAGTCACTGTTTTTGAGGGTACACCAGACATTATTTATTCCACTACTAATGATAGCACAAAATATGAGCACAAATACACTCAAGACGCGACGAACGCTCAGGAGCACCGAAACTTACTGCACGATTGACACGACAAAGCTAACACTGAGGCGGCTGCGGGACAAACCCGCCGACAAACGAGCGGCCGTAGGGGCGCGGCGCGTTTGATGCACGGCTTACATTGTTGGCTAGCAGTGCGCTCACGCCTCTGAGCGCTGCGGAACGCCGCAAGTGGCCCCGACTTTAATCACAATTCTACGCAGTTTCCGCAAACAAAACACGGCTACGCCAGACAAGTAGATAACTAATGCTGCCCGTGCGAAGCCGAGGAGGGCCGCGGGCCGCACGAAAACTTCATTCGGGCCGCATGCGGCCCGCGGGCCGCAGTTTGACGACCAATGCATTAGAGGATCGAAGAACTATTAATGCCGAATGGTATACAAAACTTTGTTTGCCAAAGGTCTTCGATGAAATAAGGAAAAAGAACAAAAAAACGTCGCATCATTCTTCATCACGACAATGCCAGCTCCCATAAAGCACGTCAAACAACTGAATTTTTGAAGGAGAAAAACATCGAATTAATGTCTCATTGCCCGTATTCACCCGATTTATGGCCTAATGACTTTTTCTTGTTCCCCACTGTCAAACAAAAGATGCGCGGACAGCGATTTTCATCACCTCAAGAAGCCGTTGAAGACTTTCAAAGCCATGTTTCTGAAATATCAGATTCACAGTGGAAAAAAATGTTTCCAGAATTGGTTTGAACGTATGCAAAAATGTATAAACATTAAGGGAGAATATTTTGAAAAGCAATAAAACAGTTTGTTTCGAACTTGTTCGTTTCTGTTTCACTTTTTGTAAAAACTTAAAAGGCAACCCTCGTAGCAATCAGAATCTAGAACACCCAGCTCCTGTGCAGACCGAGCAGAGGTTAACAAGAATGATGTAAATCAATATGGTTTTTAATGAAAAGGCAATTATTTAATTTCACATATAATTAAGGTTTTTCTCCATATGAGGTAATATATATGTATTTCCTAGTTTGTTACATTTGAGGAGCTGGCGAACAATACGTCATAATTATACAAATTAAAATTTTACATGAAGAACAAAAAACTAAATAACTTACATGCAGTGGGATTTTGGGGTGGTTTTTCATTTGCACATGTGGTGTTTTGAACTGTATTTGATATAATGTAAAATCCAAATTCCTATCTCTAATAAAATGAAAAATATTAAGATTTGAAAATTTGTTTGCCACTGATGCAATTATCACATTTTGATTGCCACCAGTATACAATTAAGCCATTTTGACTGCAAACTACCAAGCGTGATAGAAGAATGGTTGACGTTCTACCCTCATATACGGGGGGGATGTAGGTTCGAATCTCCGTCCAAAAATCCAAATTTGGGTTTTCCATTGTTTCCCCAAATCACTTCAGGCGAATGCTGAGATGCTTCCTTTATAAAGGCCATGGCCAAATTCCTCCCATTCCTTGGCTGCAGCCCTTTCCCACCTCTAATGGCCTCAATGTTGACGAGGCATAAAACCATAATAATAATACTACAGGGTGCGGCAGCATAACTTCCTTTTTTAAAATGCGTGCCATTTAGTCGGTTGATATCGTAGCGCAGCGCTAGTAATCTCGTTCGAGAGGCGTGACTATAAAGTTTTGTCCCGACACAGTTTAGTCGCCATCATGCGTTGGAACAGTGAGGAGCGTGCGTTTGCCGTTGAGGCCAACTTTTCGAGCGGATGTTCTGTGATCGCAACCCAGCGAGCTTTTCGGAATCGCTTTAATTTAGCCCCGTTGGCACCTGTCCCGGACCGGAAATAAATTTATACATGGGTCACTTCGTTCAGACAAACTGCAAGTGCGACAAGACGATCTGGAGGCTCTCGGCCCATCAGATCACCTGAGAACATTGAGGCAGTGAGAGCTTCAATGTTGCGATCACCACGGCGTTCTGCGTGCAAACGTGCGTCTGCCCTTGGAATTTCCGATCATTCTGTGAGGAGAATTCTTCATGATGATCTTCATTTTCATCCATACAAAATGTAGATTGTACAGGAACTTTATGAACTTGACTTCAATTCTTGGAGGAACGCGTGTGAGGTTGTTCTGGAAGAGGTTCCTGAGGACGCTATTGTTTTGTTTTTACTGATGAAACCCAATTTCATTCATGTGGATACGTCAACAAACTAAACATGCGCTACTGGGCTGACACCAATCCTCGACAATTGCATCAAAGGCCTTTGCATTCACCTAAAGTCACAGTGTGGTGTGCAATTTCCTCAGGTGGCTTTATTGGTCCCTGGTTCTTTGAGGAAAATGAAGTCACAGTGGCAGTGAATTTGGACCGGTATGTAAACATGTTAAAGAATTTTTTTTTCCCACGGCTAGATGAGTTGGACTTAGGGGATACTTGGTTCCAATAAGACGGTGCAATTTTTTTTTTTTTTTTTTTTTTTTTTTTTAAAATACCGTGTTGATGTGAACCACCCAAGGACCTTACATGATTTTAAGACCAACATCCGGGAAGAAATTTCCAATGCTATGCTGGCAGGAGTCATGACAAACACCAGAAATCGGTTTACTCAGTGTGTGCAGACTGGGGGACGTCATCTACCTGATTGGACCTTCAAAACTAAGTAAAACAAAACTTTATGTATGTGGCTACATTATAAAAAACAAATAAAAAATTTCTGATTCATACAACTGGTTTTTATTATGTTTTGAAAAAAGGAAGTTATGCTGCCGCACCCTGTAATAAATAAATGACTGCAAACACTAAGATCTTTCCGAGTTAGACTGTGTTAGTTAAAGCATAAGTAGTTTAGAAAACCTTTAATTAGTCCACTATAATAATATTTTAACTTATTAATCATTAAAAAATTAATCCTCATCTGAAAAAAGTCACTTCTCTCTTAAATTAAGATCATCAGTGCTTTCATTACAAGTTAAATATCCACTTCCTTCCAACCTTTGTCATGTGCATCTTCCCTCTTACCCTCATTGTTTTCCTGCAGGTTTCCTAAAATGTTTTTGAATCAACTTTAATCTTCATAAATTTACTTCAGAAATTCTTTTGTAACAATACTATTACTTATTATTACAAAACTATGCTTATTAATTTTTTACTAATAAAAACAAAAGTTAGTGTTGACTTATTAAAAACAGTACAGAAAGTGCAAGAAATAAAATAAATAAATAATAAATGAATGTTACTTATTTTGTTTTGATTGACATCTGATGAATTTGTAAGAAAATGATCCAATTTTGAACGAAATTGGTCTCGCGTCTTCAAAGCTGTTGAAAATTTATTATAGTAATGCCATTTTGGTTGAAATCACAACCTTGAAGCCACTTTTAGTAGAGTTTTATGACATTTCGTTTGAAAATGAGTTTAGATTCAGCGGGCCAAAAACTACTGGATTAAAAAAAAATATATAATAAAACGTGCTTTGACCAGAAGTGTAATTATCATGTTTTGTTTGCCAGCTCCTCATTTGTTAAAATGATTGTAGCCATCATGAAACATGCTAATAAATGCAAAATGCCATATGTGTAAACCAAAGAATGGCCTCCTTCAGGTTAGTATTCTTGCCCCGGTAATATCTACAATTAATGATCAACCTTTGCAGAACCAATGCAACTTCTTTATTTGTGCTCATGATCATGCTGTAGCTGCAAAATACAAAATTTTTGAAGTCTTTGAGGCTAGATTTACGACAGCTCTAAAATTTCTCGATACTTACAAGCAGAATGATTTCAAGCCAAAGCCGATTAAAAAATAAAAAAATATTTGACAGACATTGGGGACTGCCGACAGTAGTGAAAACTTAAAACTATTAATATCGTATGCGCAACACGTCACACTTATTGCTACAGATATACTAAATAATTCCATGTGGTCACAATGAACTGGTGATAGAATTTCCAGTTTAGCCGCCTTAACTTAATCCGCTAGTGCTGCCAGGTACAGGGACCTACAGTTTAACATGGAATCCGAACCATGGCAGCATTCCGGAGTTCTTCAAATTACACAGCAAGCTATAGCAGAGATGAAGGTCGGGTTAGTGGTTTATAAAAATATCTGCCGAGACAGATTCAAACCGGGGACCTTTCGTTCGCCAGTCAGACACTTTAATCACTGAGCCAACAGACCGCAACAGATATATTGTTAACATTATTTGTCGGAAATGAGAACTCGTAAGATTTTATCCATTCAAAAATTGTCCAATGTGCTGAAGAAGTTTTCACTTCAAAAACTAAAAATCTAATTTAGTCCATAATATGATGGTTTGTTCAATCTTCCTCTCTGTGTCAGATGCAAGAACGCTAATTCTTTTCTTCAAAGGCCCGCAGCTTAATGCGGAATCAGACCGTGGAATGTCACGCCCTTATCCGCTGAGCTACCAGACCACCGTGTTTTGAAGTATACATGTGCTAACTACTATTAAACTTATATAAAACGTGTGGGTTTGTATGAACAACAGTAACAGAAATTAAGGTGAGGGGGAATCAGAGAGGGTTTAGGTTTCTGTAAATCAAACGTAAACAGTGTTTTTCTATTTGTTTTGAAGTGTACATATGCAAAGTTCCATCAAAATCAGAAAAAACTGTGTGTTTGTATAAAGATTTTGCGAAAAACATCCAACGCGCATATCATACGCATAACAGGTGGAATGATTGTGACATGACATCACGTAATGCATAATAAATGTGCTAAGTGAAAGGCGAAAGTGATCTAAAAAGTAACAATTTTGCAACACAGTGATAACCTAAAATACTTCGTTGTAACTCTTGACTGAGATTTCACTGTTAAAACCACTGCTGCAATGTCAAGATGAAAGTATCTGCATGCAATAATGTCTTACACAAGTTGACTGAAACAAGCTGGGCAACTTCTGCCTTAGCATTATGCTACCCCACAGCAGAGTACACCTATCCTGTGGGGCAACAATCAAGTCCCACTTCAGAGGAATACTGGGAGAGCAACCAGATACCACAAGTTATTGTGGCCAGATCAAAACAATGGAACATTGGTGTTATGTCCACAATTCAGAATCAACATATCCCAATCAGACCTTCAACAAGCCAGTGACAAAGCCAGACATGATCACACTGCAAACAGCTCCACGACAAGCTTTGTTTCTCTTGCAGGCAGTTTGTGGATGATCTCTGGTAAGTTATTATGGACGTCTGCCTTCATTAAATTGTATACAAAATCTTATGTTTTACATGACTGAATTTGTATCTCGCAAAAAAAATGAATGGATTTAAAAAATAAAAGTGGTTTCTCTGTGCATGCAGTTAACCAATAAATTTAGATAGTACTTATACACTATGATAGCTTACATATTAGATTAACATATACGGAACTTTTCATTTGGTAGGTCAAACCACACATTTTGGAATTTTTGTATGCCTGTGCATAAGGAACAAATATGTGCACAAGTTTTGTACACAGTGAGAACCTGTATCACTGGTTAAAATTTCAGTTATCCAATAATCCACTGTTTGGGTTGTAGTGAAGGATGCCACAGTGATAGTTTATACTCTATTTATTCTGATACATTACCACAGTAATAATCATAAAATTTATGCAAGCACAGAAATAAGTAGACAAATTAGATATTTTGTGTTATTATCCATAGTGCTGTAGCAAGTTTTTGTTTAACCTCTGATTTTATTTCGTATTTAACTAGAGCAGTGATTTCAGGTAGCAATATCTGAAGCAGTAGACCTGATGAAGACAGCAGAGCAGGCTGTCAAAACGTTGTATCTTTACAATGCTATCCGGCTGAACACCTGTGAAGATTTCATTTCTTCTACTAAACTGTTTTACACTGCAAGGAGCAACAGTGAGAACAGCTGTAGAACATCTAAGAACACTGAATATAATGGAGGAAGAAAAGAAAACACATATTCAGTGAGAAAAAATAAAAAAAGAGTAATTCTAGGTCAATGTAGAAAGAAGACAAGAATTATATGAAGAGAAGGAAGAGGAAATTAAATAAGAGAAACAATTAGAAGCTACTGGAAAATGACAAAGAAGAAAATGAAGACATCATGAAATCATAGTTCTGTGTGCTCCATATAAAATCAAAATATAAAAATACAGGGTGATAACAACAGACAATAGCAGCTGGTAAGGTTAAATTGCAGCTGATTTACCTTCATGTTTCCATTTTTGGCAGTTTATGGAATACTGCAAATGCAGAAAATTTAGTAACTGTACTTATGAATAGTATGAGTAATAAGTTGTTCTACAAACAAAAACGGCAAGTCTGAATCAGAGTCTCCCACAGAATAACACCGCCATCTATTTTCTACGCCCATTTTCAAATTATAGTGTCTGAGAGATAAGGGCACAGCAGGGCTTAGGCTAGCTAAGAAAATAAAAATAAATTATGAAAGATGTTGGCAAATGTTGGCTGTTCTGCATCAAATGGACAATAACTTATAAATAATGATCTTCTTGACTTATTTTTGCTGTACCACCAACACCTGACAAAACTGCAATTAATAGAATTTCTGTTACCAGAAGACACACTGTGCAGAAACTAGTGATAGCTCTGCTGAATTAAATAGGAGGGAAGTTACATTACACCTGAAGAAGTAAAAACTAAGGTATATACAATTAAAGGAATGTCCCGTGGACCATGTTGAATTCAGGCACTTCTCAGGAACTGGTAATAACACTAACCACCATTTTGCACATACTCCTGATTGAATGTATTTATCAGCAAAAAGTTCTGTGAATGCTAAGTTCATTTGTAGGTGGTATTTCAAAAAAAGAATGATGATACGGAGAAGACTAGCTAGAATATCCCACACAAGAAACTTCAAAACCATCTGAAACAAAGGGGAATAGACAACAATCAATATGGATTTCAAATAAGCAAGTCATCAGAGGATCCAGCAAATATTCTAAGGAAATAATTGGAAGAAGTATTTATTGGACACACTTTTGCACATCCTGAGAACATCTGATAAAGAAAGGTCAGCATTGTGTGAACAATTGGGAGAGATGCATCATCTAAGAAGACTGTAACAGGTGACCGCAGATATAGGATGGCAACAGACTATATCATAAGTCTGGAGCACCCAGTAAGAGCCTAAGTTGGAGAGCCTGTTCATGGCATATGGAACATTGAACCCAATTAAACCCTGAGAGTGGGAATGGTTTGCTGAACTGATCTTTGGAGCTCTAGCATCAGTGATAGGTCTCCAAGCAGTAATTCTTTCCACTGCTCAGAGAGTATGCTCTTTTTTCCACCATTTGTTCATTTGATTTGAAATATATTGTCTATCAGAGGCCAAGTTTTTTCTCATTCAACTTGTATTCTGTAAGAATAAATTTATTTCTAAGTCGATACTAGTCTATTTGCACATACATATAATATTCTTGAATACTTTTTCACTCCCATGGTTAATTTTTTTTTATCACTGTGTACAAAGAAGACGCCAACTTATTTTCATTTTTAGAATGCCATCATGTTTTAGGTGTGGTATTATTTCCAAAAATCGATACAGCTAATTTTTGCAAACATGAACAAGAACCATATATTCTCTCTACATTTCAAGACATGGTTATGTGCATTCCACAGGTAACTATCTCGTGCCATAGGCTGTTGCATCAAATGATAAATGTAGAACGTGTAATGCCTTTGTTAACTGCAATTTGTGAATTTACTAAGTACACGATACTCGTAGAACTAATATAATGTTGTTTGTAATTACATTTGGGTGCCAAGATCCTAAATTAAAATGCTCTAACTGTTTGATTCTTTTTGTGCTTTGCACAGCTTAAAAGTTTGAGTAATTTTTATTTTATTTATTTAGTTTTTGTTTAGGAAATTATGGCTGAGTAGAAATGCAGATATAACCTTTTAGTTATAATGGTAGATTCTTTGTATGCAATTTCACCTACTACTACCCTTTATTAATCTAATTGTATATCCTTTGTGTTTCTGGTAAGGAGTACAGCATTTTCATTTGTATATTATTTTAATTCATTATTTCCTTACCTACAAAAGAACATTTTCCCTTATATATGAAATTAAGTGTCATCTTGCGGTCTTCCCTTCCACGTTCTCCCCCTAATTCTTTTACCAAATGCCATCCAAGTCTTATCATCAAGTACCTGGGTGACCGATTTTTGCTCGGTATCTTTCGATTTCTGTTCATCATGCAAGATTTCATCAATTTCTAAGAAATTGTCACAACACTTAAAGAAAAGTATGAATTTCATTTAAATTGGCATTTTAATTATCACTACATGGATTGAATGAAAGAAGTTCTGGATTGATCGTGATCTATGTGGGCTATACCGCAATTAAATATTACGTGGCATAATTGTTAAGATTATTTTTAGCATCCTTCATTTTCATTATTTCAGCCAACGTAAGATGTATAAGCCATTATAACATCGATCTTCATCACAGACAATAAGAAAGAAAGGTGTAAGAACCTGTGAAGATTTGGAATCAAGTTTATATCGTGATGCATGGTGACACTAACATGTAATAAAGGGAATGTATTAATTCACATGTGATTGAAGCTTTGCTTTTCTAGCGGCAATATCAGCGGAGTTGGGGTTAGGGTGTATTGCATCCTGGACCAAGTTGACAACTGAAGCTTTTTTTACAGCACAAGGAATGATAGATAACAATAAGCTTTATTTTGTAACAATTCTATTTAGTTAAGCAACTGCAGAGAAATAAATAACCATGTCTCTGTTAAACCCGGCATTTTTGACGGGCTTTGGGGCTAGTTATGTTAATATTTAGGGTAAAGAAGCATGAAAAAACGGTATCTGACAAAGCCAGTGCAAACCCCCCCACCAAAAAAAAGACAAGTGCAATTTTTTCAAAGCTAGTATCTATTTTTTAAATATCTGCTTTTTAAATGTTTTACAATTACACTGGTAGTATTTAATGATATCCACTTTTTACAATTCAGTAATATTTATGTTTGTGTTAAAGACACGAATGTACAAAAAATAAAGGATGATTACATAATAACTGCTAATATTATTTTCAAAGAAGTTTTATAAAGTAAAGTATCACTTCTGACAAAGCAAATATCTAATTTTTAAATATCTTCTTTTTAAATGCTTTACAATTACACATGTCGTGCTAGTATTCCTATGGTTCAGCTAGTATACAAGAACTGTTTGTTTAAACATATAAGAGTTCCTTGTTGAAATCAAGGAGAAACTATTAGTAGCCGTTCTGGTAACCAAATCGCCTACAACATGGCGTTAGAGCCATTTTTGAGACACCAAGTGCAAAAGTTGTTTGTATTTTGTAAAATTGCATTTTTGCATGGAAGACAACTATTTAGGTAATCTTAAAGAAGAAAATGTTATCTAAATACAAAATTTCATCAAAATCGTTAAAGCCATTTCTGAGATTGCAAATATATAAAAGCATAGCTCATTTAAAGATAAGATATATGCATTTATCACATCAGTTATTGATTGTGATTTGTGGTAACTTCCACAACAAAAATAACCTCAAATTAATTTGGTTCTAGCAGATCAGTACTCAATTCTTGAGATGCATGTGGTAATACACATGGTAAGAGAAACTCATCTTTAGCATAAGCACAGAATGGCCAACAGGTATTTAAGCACAAAAGTTACCATTGTGAAGCAGAATTGCCTTCAGGCGTGTATGGTGTGTTGACCTGGCCCATCAAACCTTGTACATCACTGCAGTACACCAACAAATCATTTTGAGAAAAATACTGTGTGAATATTCAAGTCCTTCTTTCTGTAAAATGTAAGGGACGTAACAGGAGCTAAAGTCTTGACTCTAGGAGCTCTGCTTTATCCTTTGTCAGTCCAGAATACGGACTAAATCATTTAGATTTGGCTGAGTGAACAGAAGAGGACCCTCATCTGTGCATACTTCAAACTCAGTGTCATCCGTCTCCTGCACGGTATCTATGTTATCACTGTTGTCCATACCTAATGTCTGCAGAGGCTGTCATATAGGTAGGTATGTTTGGGCCATGTCGTACAGGATGAATCACTGAACGAATGTTATACAGGTACTAAATAGTCTTATTATTTTCTTGTTGAAACTAGTTAACTTAAGAGAGCAGAAGTAGCAGTTGTCGGTATGATTCCGTTGATCCCACCAGATTATAGGGATGCCAAATTGTAATGACTTCTTCTTTCCTCCTGCCCACCATCTTAAATCTTCTGCACACAATTTGTGGAGCCCATAGTTTATTGATGCCACTCCAAAATAGGCAAGGTAGCCCTTTTTCATGAAGCTGTCATGTTTATTCTGTCTTTTTTACCACAAATGTAACAAAAACTGTTTAGGAGAGTTTACACAGCATCGGGTAGACATTGTACACCAACACGTACAAACGCAACACAGTGATGGACAGACAGCTCCATTTGCAACATGACAGTTCGCTGTGTGTTGCTAGGAATGCAAGCTTCTAAACTTCATATTTTGTTTTTGTGTACAGTATAATATCACTAGCCTTTAAGTCCAACAAAAATGATGAGTTTAACAGAGTGTTCTGGCAATTAATTTCTTTGGAGTTGTTATCATACATAGAATTGTCATAAAATAAAGCTCAATGTGATTTCTCACCCCTTGTGCTGTAGCAAAAAGTTTGAGTTGACAACTTTTAGTCCATTAACGTGATAGATTTTTAACCTTGCAGTATATCATGTAGAAGTATTTTTTTTATCTTGTGTATATTGGTGAGAGTATGCAAGAACCAAGTTTTTGACATCTGACACCCTTGGCACAATTTTCTGTGGCCAAGGAACGTCAACATTTTGGTACTTTTTTCAGTTTTTCATCTATAAGTCCTTCGTGGTGAGACCTAGCACTTTAGATCTACTTTATTTTCAATTCGAAAGAGGAGAAAATTTCCTAAAACTTTTGAAGTACGAAGCTTTTCTAAACTCAAAATTAAGCAGGCTACAGCTCTTTGAAAATCAGCAAAATTTCAAACTTTTCCCAAGTGTTGTGTTTTCGCCAACTTTGTGGCTCTAAATGATCTGAAACACCTGTCTACCTGTATATTATTGATATACATCTATTTCTGTATGATAAAGTATATATATATGAATTTTGCTTTGATTACTGAAGGCCAATTCAAATCCCGAAGGATTGTTCGGCTGCCAGGTGACAGCGTTTTCGATTTGCCACGCAATACACCCCTTTGTGGCTATCTAACATAATCAGGTAATAGTACTGGGTATAAGTAACCACAGCTTAACGTGGAATCCAAACCACAGAAGCATTTTGGCTTACTTCATATTACACAAAAAGCTATGAAGGTCAGGTTAATTGCCTTTGAAAATCCCAGCCGAGACCAGGATTTCAATTTCCAGACAGACGCGTTAACCACTGAGCTACCAGACCACTCTATTACTGATGGTATTTGTACCAGTTGGAAAAATAAGTTGCAGAAATAAAAGTATAATGTAATGGCACAAAGTTATTAAGTCATAAAAAGTTCGTAATAAGTTAAAAATTGGTCATAAATCAATTTCTCTTCCTTTTGGATTGTCCCAGTTTACCAATGTCCCCTTCTAAAATTGTGTCTCATTCATCCATTTCATCAGGAGCAGTTTCCTCACCTTCACCTACTTAGGAATGTTTTCACGAGACAGCTCAGAGCAGTTTTTGCAAGCAGCTGAACAGTGCACTCCCGATTTGCGAGAGCTGCATTGTGAAGTACAAGATTTCTTGCAGGAACATGATACAACCTTCTGAGTAAACTCAAGTGTGTCGTCTTTTATTGTTGTAACTGGAATAAGACCGGATGAGCCTTTACATTATCTCCATGGCAATGGGTTTCTCGTCTCAGCCATGCTTGCACTTGGTGGTACGTGATACGTTGCCGCATCTGATGTTGGTGACAAACCGTGCTGGGTTGAATGCATTTTTTTTTTCAGCAGATTTCATACGTATTTTGTATCTGAGACTTCTAATGTTCCATTTTGACTGTATCGTTCCAAGATGAGCTGTTCTCGAGGTGCTAGTCTCCGGAAGCTGGGAGGTCTGAGAATTTAGCACGCATCTTACTTCCAAATGTGGTTGGTGTTGAATGAGTCAGCAGAATTTTTCTTTCCCATAATCAAAAAATGTTGATATTGTGTCGCATCACGTAAATGCATGGATGAGAGGATATGTGTGGGTTCAAGCATGAAGGAAGTGGTTGGGTAGCATAAACCTGCTTCATTGCCTGTCCCTGGTTTATGGAAGTACAAGTTCTCGTAAGTGTTACCAAGGCCCATTAGCAGAACGAGATAGCCAATGTTCTCACTTACTATCATCACACTGTTGAATTTTGATGCTTGGAAAATAGCTGTGTCAACAATCAAACCAGCTGCATCTTCCTTTGGCTGTTGTACTTGAATGATTACTTTTTCAGTTATCACATTAGTATCAAAATTATACGGTTCTTGCTGCTCTTATTCACTCTGTCACCGCAGTACTTGTTGTTGTTGTTGATGTTTAAGGGCGCGTCGACAACGAGGTCATTAGCGGCCTAACGATTACCAGCTACAACTGTGGCTAAACAATACACTAAGATACTGTCTGCATGGTCGGCTGTAAAAGGGTCGACCATGCAGACAGCAAATAAAATAAATCACAAAAATAAAACGTAGCCTTAAAGGGGCCAACACGACCTAAGGCTGCAGAACACCTTGATGGCTGTAGAGGGGCCAAACAGGTTCGCAGAAGAATTAAAAACCACTACGTGTCTCGCTGGCTGTATAATGGCCAGCGAGACAGGGATTATGACCGTTTAAAAAATTTTAACAGTACACATGGAAGGGTGGCTGTAAAGAGGCCACCAATCCATCTTAAAACTAGGCCGATCTGCCTAAAATTTTAGGCACTAGACCGGCCAAAACACGAAATTTTAACCCTCTACTGCATGAGTTTTTTTAGTAATTTTTTTTTCTAAAAAAAATGTACAAATCATGGGATATTGGTCTCAAATGACAATTAACTAAGAAAAACTATTGAATATATATTATTTAGATATTTATTTCATATTTTAGGTTTGTTGCCATATGGCAACAACATGAGCTACAATGCAGACTTCCACAATATGATACTCAAGAGTATTGACACATAGGCTCACAAATATACTTTGCATCTATTGAAATAACAAAAAAGTATGTTTTACAGATAAGAATACACATTATGTAATAGTCTAATCATTTACGAAGTTGTTTCACTTTTAGTACATCAAACCTTGGTTTATGTTATGTTCTGTATGAAATTTTAGAAAGCAGTTTTTTGCTGTAGTGAGACAGATGCACATTGCATTTCACACATTTAACTCTAATTATTCCATTGCATGTAGGAATCTTGCATCTACCTTTCTGATCCATAATATGCAAATGTCCAACCCCATCCAACCGCATTTCTTTTTCAGGCATTGCAGCAGCTGGACCTCTTTTCTTCTTAGCTACATGTGATCTCTCAATTGAATCAGATTTGGGTCTTCCTTTCTTTTTTATAGCATTTTTCCCATGGAATAAAAAACTTCTAGCTATAGCTTTCATGAAATCTGCCAAATGAAGTATATTCTTGAAATGTATTCCTTAGTTGCGGCATCCATTTTGTATAGGAACCAGGCAGTGGGGCAGTGATTATTACAAAGCTAAGCTCATATTGTTGCCAAATGTTAACACACACAAAATATCCATTCAAAATTATGTATGGTGCCACATTATTGTAAAACAATGATTTTCTGCAAGTTAAATATGTCAGAATACCTACCTCATTTAAATAATTCCAATTATTCCTGTGTATATGTTGTAAAAAAATATTTTTGAAAAGGCTCTTATGCACTTCTAAAGCCTAATGATCTCACCTAGAAACTGCTGATTTTCTACTACTTCTACCAACAGTGCGAAACTAAACTGTTGGGTACTGTGATGGCTATCATCTCTGGATTGCCATATGGCAACACCATGCATATATGACTGATTTTTTTTTTTGCAATTATAAATCAATCTTTAGTTTGTTGCCATCTGACAACACCATGCAGTAGAGGGTTAAAACAGTCGCCACGTTGCTGGTCTCGTTGTTTAAAATAAGGGACAGATCGTTGGCCAAGCCAACGTCTGCCCTTAAGTCTAAAAACAGTACACAGTCTATTAAAATGAGGCGTACCGTCAAAGGTACGCCACATGCATCACACTCCGGAGGGTCCTCTCGGCGGAGAAGGAAACCATGTGTCAGAGGACAGTGCCCTATACGGAGGCGAGTAAGGAGAACCTCATCCCTCCTCGCCCGCTGGAAGGAGCTGCTCCACGGCTGAACGGTTGGTTTTACCAGCCGGAGCTTATTATGCTCTACCTCCAGCCACTGCCTCTGCCAAATGTCAAGAATAAATCTTTTCCCCACCGAGGCAAGGTCAGACTTTGGGACCGGTTCATAGTCAACTCTGACCTTGTTGCAGGCTAACTTGGCAGCTTCATCAGCTGCCTCGTTCCCCCTGATTCCCACATGGCTAGGTACCCAGCATAATAAGACCTCCTTCCCAGAAGATTGGAGGAATCGGAGGGTGTCCTGTAGGTCTTGGACAAGACGATCTGCTGGGTACTTGCTTCCCAAGGCCTCGATGCAGCTGAGGGAATCACAGCATATGATATATTTTTGGCCCCTACTTGCTTTCATATGCTGGAGCGACTTTAACAAGGCGTAACACTCTGCAGTGTATATGCTGCACATGCTGTTTAGCTTGAATGTGTAAGTCGCTCGAGGGAACACTACTGAGCAGCCTACTTCGTTAGCCTGCTTAGACCCATCCGTATACACCGGGGTAAAATCGTGAAACTGATTTAAAACATCACTAAAAAGACTGATAAATACCTTGTCAGCGGTAAGCAGCTTACTGTACCGTGACAGGTCTAAAATCATTCTGGGCCTCTTTAAAAGCCAGGGAGGAGATTTAATCCAACCCTGGTGAATAAGAGAGGGCATCTCAAACCCATATTCCTCTAAAATAGCCTTTGTACGGTAGCTGAACGGTCTGGTTGCTCATAGGCGGTTGGTGTAGAACCGTTCATAGTTAGGATGAATAACTACGTCGTACACGGGACTGCCAGGAGTTGCGGCAATATGAATATAGTGTCGCACCATGAGGAGACGCCGTTGGATGGAGAGCAGCGGCTCGCCAGACTCAGCACAAATGCTGGGTATAGGACTGGTGCGGTATGCACCTGTGGCGAGACGAATTCCTGCATGGTGGACACTATCAAGTATACGGATATAACTGTCCTGTGCCGAACCGTATACAATACAACCGTATTCCAACCGCGACCGTACAAAGGCTCTATAAAACTGTAGCAGACAGGAGCGGTCAGCGCCCCACGACCTGCCACACAGACACTTAAAACATTAAGGGCTTTCAAGGCTCTGGCTTTAACATCTTTAAGATGTGGCAGCCATGTAAGCCTACTGTCGAAAATGAGGCCCAGAAATCTAACAGTTTCACTAAAACTTAAAAACGGTGCTCCTCAAGGGGAGATGAGGTTCTGCTAAAAGACTTCTACTGCGGCTAAAAAGAACACACCGGGTTTTCTCAGCAGAGAAACGGAAACTGGAGTGGGACTGACCATTCATCCAGCCTGTTCAGCGTGAGTTGCAGCTGCCGTTCAGCACTTCTCAGGCTGGACGATGTGATAAAAATTAAAAAGTCGTCAACGTATAAGGAGTACCGGATGGGCCTCCTTATAACGAATGAAATGCTATTTATTACTATAGCAAAAAGTGTGACACTTAAAACTGACCCTTGAGGAACACCATTTTCCTGAATAAAAAGATCTGACACTTCATTCCCGACTCGGTACCCGGAAGCAACGACCACTTAAAAATGATTTTAATAAACGGGGCAGGTTACCCCTGAAACCCCAATCATGTAATTGCTTTAAAATAACACGCCGCCAGGTAGTATCGTAGGCCTTTTCAATATCAAAGAAGACACCCACAAGATGTTGGCTGCGGACAAACGCATCTTGTACTGCCGTCTCCAGCAGGATCAGGTTGTCCAAGGTGGAACGGGACTTTCTGAATCCACACTGAAAGCGGCTCAACAGATTGCGGGATTCAAGACACCAGACGAGGCGGCGATTGACCATCCCGCTCCAGTGTCTTGCCCACGCAGCTCGTAAGTGCGATGCTACGATAGCTACCTGGCAACAACTTGTCCTTACCAGGCTTTAAAATAGGGATAAGCGTTGCTTCTTTCCACGAGTCAGGGAAGTGTCCTTCGGTCCAAATATGATTAAAAATATCTAAAAGGTACTCTTTAGCGTCTTCACTAAGATGCCTCAGCATCTGGTACTGGATCATATCAGGCCCTGGGGCGGTGTCGTTAGCGCTGTTTAAGGCCGACTCCAGCTCCCAATATGAAAATGGGCTGTTATATGCCTCTGTACCGACAAATCGAAGCACAGCATACGTCTCTCGGCAGCAATCCTACGTTGCTGGAACCGAGGATCGAATTGGCAGAGGAGGTGATGGCAGAAAAGTTCTCTGCCAACAGCTGCGCTATGCTTCGTTCATCAGTAACTACACGTCCCTGATCCAGTAACCCAGATACTGGTGTGCGAGAGCACCTTCCAGATATACGGCGGATTGACTCCCATACTTTTGATGAACTAGTGGAACGATTGATAGTGCTCACAAAGTTCTGCCATGACCTTTCCTTGCTCTCCTTAATAACTCGACGCGCCTTAGCTCTGGCAATACGGAACGCTGCCAGGTTGTCAGGTGTTGGACACAACCTGAAGCGACGCAATGCCCGTCTACGACCCTGGATAGCAGAACGACAATCGCACGTTCCACCAGGGGACGGGCGTCCTTCGCAGCGTTCCGGAGCTTATCGGCATGGAAACGTCAGCTGCACGGTGAATCACTTCAGTGAAGTAATTCACCTTCTCCTGTATATTCTCACAGGGCTCCAGTGATACGGAACGGCAGAAGAGCTGCCAATCTGCACCACTAACGATCCATTTGCGTCGGTTATTGCCTCCTCCTCGTTCACACTCCACATGCATCCAAATAGGGAAGTGGTCGCTTCCATGAAGTTCGCGATCCACCTCCCAATACACGGAGTCTGCGATTGAAGGAGAGCACAACGAAAGGTCAATGGCTCTCGGCGTTCGAACCCCCACAACGCACTATGTGCGTTGAAGTCTCCTAGGAGGAGGAATGGCCGTGTGAGCTGCCGCAATAAGCCGACAAGATCGTCATATTCGACGGGCGCATTTGGTGGTAGATAAATGGAGCATACGGTCAGTTTAATAGGACCGTGTATCCTCACTGCCACTGCTTGTAGGTTAGAGGTCAGAGCGACAGGTTCGGAATGGACAGTGTTTCGGACAAACACCGCCACTCCCCCCTTCGCTCGATCACCCTCGGTTTCGTCCTTACGGTACACGTCATATCCTCTTAGCACAGATTGGTGTGTTGGTCTGAAATGTGTCTCTTAGAGGCAGAGACACAAAGGATCAGACCGTGCTAAGAGGTATAACTCCTCTTTGTGAGCTGTAAAACCGTTGATGTTCCACTGAAGTATGGAAGCCATCCTTACCTATTTAACCTCACCCGCCCCGGTTCGGGTGGGTCTTCGGTCACTTCCTGCTGAGGAACGGGACCTGAGTCGTCTACCAGCATCTCAATTTCTTCCTGCCCGGAAGCGGAGACAGACATCTCCCCATCCTTTTTCTTCTTCTTCTTCTTCTTCTGCCTCTTGCCCTTTCTCTCCCTACTGCTGGGCGGTCGGGGAGGAGAAGAAGAGGGGGACTTAACAAACTGGGTCGGATCAGTCTGTCTAAACTTTATACCACGGATCTTATGGTCACCTCTGTTTCCATTGATAGCAAGTGGTATCGCTACCACTTCAACAGAACGTGGTGGAATAGGAGGTGGATTTAATTTACCTGCTATATTTGATGCTGGTGGAGACTTTGTTACTACTGCTGGAGTGGTCGAGGTTGCAGATGTGTTACTAGCGACATCCGCGGTCCTAGGTGTCATGACCTTGGTGGATTTTGCACCACACTTGCACTGACATGAGCACGTAGTGCTTGTGCCCATGTCTGCAAAGGATGTCTGAGTAGCAACACTTTCTTTTCTGACGGGAGTAGAGACCATTTTGGCAAAGCTACTTCCAAAAATTGGAGCAGCGAGCGATTTCGCCTTCTTCTTAGCTTCTCCATACGGTATCCGCTCTTTGGTCTTTAACTCCTGTATCTTGCGCTCTTCAAGATACACTTGACACTCCCTACTCCAGGCAGGATGCGCCCCGGAGCAGTTGACGCACACCTGTGGGAGCGTGCAAGTGACACCCGGTTCATGTGCCCCCTTGCCGCATCTACCACAGGTGGGGTTGCCCTTGCATGACGCCACCGTATGTCTGAACCTCTGGCACCGGAAGCAGCGCATTGGGTCCGGAACATACGGACGGACATTCAAGTTAATGTAGCCAGCTTTAATACACTTGGGCAACACTGGAGTGTCAAACGTCAGGACGAAGGTGGCAGTCTTTTCAAGACTGCCATTTACCCTCCGTGTAATCTGACGCACCTCGACCACTTGTTGCTCTTCCCACTCCTTAACCAGTTCCTCGGTCCCTAAATCCATAATGTCCCGTCAGGTGACAACGCCTTTACTACAATTTAGGGTTCTGTGGAGTTCGCATTTAACGGCGAACTCCCCGAGCTTCTGGCAATTAAGGTGCTGGGATGCCTGTCTACTGGTGGTTGTTTGCAGCAGCAGCGTCCCATTCCTCAGCTTTTTAACAGATCTCAAGTTTCCAACCAATCCCTCCAACCCTTTATTAATATAAAATGGGGACACTTTTTCAAATGTCCCCTCTAGCCTCTCCATTACAACGAAAGCGTTCGGTATCGAACAGACTTTCCTGTCACTTTGACTCTCCGAAGCGGGAGGGCTATCAACCCTGGCCCGCTTCTTAGTACTGGGTGTATTGGGTTTAGCCTGCGGCACACCCGTACCACAGGGTTTTGTGGTTTTTGTGGAAGACTTCGTTTTGGTCCCACGAGTAAAACCAGTTTAAAAAGAAGCGCTAATACAACAGGGGTGCGCAGGTGCCCCTGAGGTTGCACGTTAGCGAGTGATTTCCCTCATCACCCATTCGCCTCCTCGGCACATGGCTGACCTTGAGGTTGAGGTTTTTTTTTATAGAAGTTTCTTCCGTCCTCGCGATCCGGCGGTGAAGCCAAGATCCCCGTTCTCCTAGGCACACAACGTTCCACCGCCACGCCCTACGGTGGCCGTTGAAGCATGGTAGGAGTTTACGGTGTGGGAAACTTGGGGCGCTCACAAGTTTCCAGCTCGGGCACCGCGGGTTCACCAAACCCGTACCTGGCACTTGCTTACCAGGCCCCTGCGGGGTGCAGTACTTGTTTCCTCACTGAAAATGATGTCTGCTGAAGTGTCTGATGTTTTCAAATGATAAAACCTTTCAGACGACTTTATTCCTCTCTGTGCTGCATCATTTTGGTATCCGTCAAATATAACTGTGATGTTGGATCCATAGTGGGATTCATATTTTCCACAGATGGAACCAAAGTTTTCATTGTGATGTCACATAATGTTATGCAGGAGGAACCCTCCGTCCACAACAAAACTTTTTATGTTGGATGTTGAATTTTGAAGAGATGTAAGTGCTTCATATACAAACAATTTTATTCCCTTGAAGTATGGAGTGAATTCAAATGCAAAAGATAGTTTCAGACCATCCAACCGGAAAATAAATCAGTTTATGACAAATTTTTGACTTATTATGACTTAATTTCGACTGTGTAAATAAACTCTGGGCCATTACTTCATGCTCCCGTTTTTCACACTGGTTTATTATTATTTCGTATCAGAAACATACAGTTACACAATTACAAGTCATCAAATTATAATCGACCAGAACTTGGCCACTTCCAGTGCATTTTCTGAGGCCTCATACAGTTCAGCTGCCGAACAGGATGCTGGACACAGTTGACACTGGAGCATGTGCTGGACAGTCTGGTCCTCACCGCAGTCGCACTTGATATCACTGATCTCAGTATAGCCCCATCTTGCTAAATTCACTTTGGATCTGCCCACTCCTGATCTCAGCCTATTCAAAGATTTCCATGTCAACCATCCCTTGTCATAACCAGGTGGCAAAGATTCAGACACTCTTCCCCAGCCATGCGGAAGGGGAGCCTTAGCTTCCCATAGTTGTAACCTGGCTTCTTCAGTTGTTGTTGTAAGTTCCTGAGATATTCTTAGGAAACTTTTCCTGGACTTAAGTCTTTGCCTGTGAGGGATATACCCATATAGTGGATGAGATTTTTCATGGTTCACTTTCCTCCTTTCCTTGTTCACTGCTATTTCCCTTCGAACAGAAGGTGGTGCTATTCCTGCGAGACGGTGGAGCCATTCGACTGGAGTTGATTTTAAGCAGCCTGTTATGATTCTGCACGTGTCATTAAGTGCAATGTCTACTTGTTTGGCATGGGTTGAACTGTGCCATACGGGACAGGCGTACTCTGCAGCCGAATAACATAGTGCTAAGGCAGAAGTTCTAATTGTTTCAGGTTGGCTGCCCCACTGCGATCCAGCCAGTTTTCTTATGAGATTGTTCCTACTGGAAACTTTCAGCTTGGAGTTCATGCAATGTTTCCTGAATGTAAGTGATCTGTCAAGGGTCACTCCTAGATATTTTGGAGTATCACAGTGTTCTAGTTCGACCCCCGACCATGTTACCTTTAACCTACGATTTGCTTCTTTATTCCTTAGATGAAAAGCACATACTTGTGTCTTCGTAGGATTTGGTTTAAGCTGGTTCGTGCTATAATACCTTGACAAATCTTCCAGAGCGTTGGTAAGGGTGCTCTCCACTGATTCAAAGTCTTTGCTCTGTGAGACCAGAGCAAGATCATCAGCATACACGAAACTCCTGCATTTGCGTGGTATAGGCTGATCATTGGTATATATGTTAAACAATAATGGGGCTAGCACACTTCCTTGGGGTAGACCATTCTTCTGTGGCCTCCAACGGCTACGCTGACCTTGGAAGTCAACAAAGAATCTGCGGTTCTGCAGAAGAGTAGCAAT
Organism: Vandiemenella viatica; assembly: GCA_031002005.1. NCBI lineage: Eukaryota > Metazoa > Arthropoda > Insecta > Orthoptera > Morabidae > Vandiemenella > Vandiemenella viatica. Next base: position 69,824,750 of record JARYHS010008075.1, on the reverse strand, counting down.
GAACTTACTAAGAATAAAATTCCTGGTCAGATTGTAGAACTTGACTAGTAGCAGCTGATGGTTGACGGTGTCATACGCTGCTGACAAATCAACAAATACCACCCCTGTTACCTTACGAGCTTCAAATCCATCTTCTATAAACTGCGTGAGGTTTAGTAGTTGTCCTGTGCAATTTTTACCCGGGCGGAATCCAGCTTGTTCAGGAATAAGCAAAGGATCAACTACAGGCAACAGCCGGTTTAAGATCATTCTTTCAAGCAGTTTGTAGAGGTGACATAAAAGTGCAACAGGTCTAAAATTCTTTGGACTGTTTCCTTCTTTGCCAGGTTTAAGCAAGGCGATCACTCGGCTCTTCCGCCATATCTTTGGAATTTGACATTTACTCATACAGTTGTTAAAGAGCTGAAGCATCCACTTCTTTGTTGTTAGACCAAAGTGCTTAATTTGTTCTGTCCTAATGTCATCCAGGCCTGCTGATTTTCCATTTTTGCAATTTCTTATAGCCTTATCCAATTCTTCCATGCTGAATGGTATTGTGAGGTCATTATTCTCCTCTTGGCCTTCTTTCCGCAGTATGGGCATTTTGGACTTGTGATTAGCTTTGCCATTTAATAGCAGTTGGTGTGCTATTTGGTTGGCGGTAACATTATAATGAGTTTTGGTCTTAGTTGGATCATTGTTTAGATGCTTCAGTAGTCTCCATGCTTTATGGCTGTCTCTTGCGAAATCTAAGTCTTCAACAGTTTTAATCCACTGATTCCGCTTTGTCTCTTTAATAATGGAAATGAGTTTGTTTCCTGCTTCCACTGTTGCTTCACCAAAAGGATCTTCTGTAAATAAATTGCTTGTATTCTTTAAGTAGAGCAGCTTGTTCTGATGTGAGACCGGGGATGTAAGATGTCCGACAACCACGAGGGATAGACATTCTGGAACATCTCTTTACAGCCGTGGTGAAGATGTCATAGCATTCTGGTGTTGGTTCTATTGAAAGAACTTCGGAATCCAATAGTTCTGAGAATTCAGACCAATTTGCCTTTTTGAAGTTGTATCTTCTACGGAAAGGTACTTCCTGTGGTCTAACTGCGGCATATATTTGACACATTATTGGTCTATGCTGTGAGTTGGGTATTGGGGAACAGACAGATTTAATGCACTGGTGGCTAATACTGCTACTACTGAATATGAGGTCAGGGTTGAAACCACGCCTCCACCGACCACTGTTGAATGATGCAGGTAGTTTTGCATCATGGATTAGAGAGAGGTGATTTATTTCAGCCCATTCTTGTACTGCAGTCCCATTCTCATCTTCATGGTCATAGCCCCAAACATTGCTATGACTGTTGAAATCACCAATCACGATCTGTATGTCTTTATTATGGAAATTATGTGGTTTGTTGACAGTGAATACAGCACCAGGTGGTTTATAAAAAGACGAAATGGTACAGTTCGTCATTTCTAGAGTGAGAATTTCAATGTCATTTTGTTCCGTGAATGCAGTGGACATTACTTGTACATCTGGACGTACAAAGATTGCACTTCCGTATTGATTATGAGGTCTTTCTATAGCGAGATGCATTCCGTTTATTTTTGGTCTACGCATTTCATAACCTCTGTGTGTTTCCTGTACGCACAGTATATGGCACTGATATTGACTGCATAGGTCTTGTAGCAGTTCTTCCTTGGCTGGTGACATGCCTTCTATGTTAACAGAGATGATTGTTAATTGTGGCCCTGAAAAGGGCTTGGGTAGTAATGTTTCTGGTGTGAAAGGATTAGCCGTCAGGACATTTCGATTCATTCTCTGACGTTGCCCAGGGTACGCCATGATTGCTATTCTTCGCTTGGTCGCTTAACATTGCAATCTTCGAGGAGGCTCCTTTCATGTACCCTGGTGCAAAATGCATCAGTAATAGAGGTCTGGTAGGTCAGGGGTTAAGGCGTCTGACTGGAGATCAAAAGGTCCACGGTTCAAATTCCAGTCCCAGGCCATTAACCCGACCTTCACATCCCCCATAGCTTGCTGTGTAACACGAAGTAAGCCAGAGAGCTTCTGTGATTCGGATTCCACATTAAGCTGTAGGTTTCCTATACCTGGTACTATTACCTTGTTATGTTAGATAGCCCCAAAGGAGCGCATTGCGTGGCAAACTGGAAACACTGTTACCTGGCGGCCGAACAATTTTTTGGCATCTCCCAGCCAACAATGCCATATGATTATTGAATTGGCCTTCAGTAATCAAAGCACAATGAATATATATTCCTTGTCACACAGAAATAGATGTATATCAATTATGTATACAGGTATTCCAGGTCATTTAAAGCCACAAAGTAGGTAAAAACCCCACCATTAGGAAAAGTGTGAAATCTTGCTGATTTTCAAAGAGCTATAGCTCACTTAATTTTGAGTTTAGAAAAATCTTTGTACTACAAAAGTTGTAGGAAATTTTGTCCTCTTTTGAATTGAAACTAAAGTATTTCTTGCAAGGTCTCACCAGGAAGGAGTTATAGATAAAAAAAACTGAAAAAAGTACCAAAATTTTGACATTCCTTGGCCACAGAAAATTGTGCCGGGAGTGTCGGATGTCGAAAACTTGGTTTCTGCATACTCTCTCCAATACATACAAGATAAGGAAAAAAATCCTTCTATGTAATACAACGTTTGAGAGACCCCCTTTTAACGACCTCGTTACTGGACAGGTTGCATTTCAACCTCACCACAATCCCCACCAATATTGCCACTAAAAAATCGAAGCTTCAGTCACAAGTGAATTAATACATTCCCTGCATCGTATGTCAGTATCATCATGCATCGCAATATAAACTTGATCCAAAATATTCAGAGTTTCTTACATCTTTCTTATTATCTATGATGAAGATCGATGTTTTAACAGCTGACACAGCTTACATGCGGCTCAAATAATAAGTACAATGAAAATCAAGGATGCTAAAAACAAATCGTAACAATTTACGTTATGCCACGTAATATTAGTTTTTATCACAATCAATTTGGAACTTCTTTCATTCAAACCAAGTAGTGATTTCAGAAAAGAAAAAAAAAAAGCTACTGATGATTAATATGCTAATTTAAACGAAATTCATATTTTTCATTCAGTTTTCTAGCAATTGCTTAAATAAATAGAATTGTAATAAAAGAAATGCAATTCCTAGTGCCTTGCACTGTAACAAAAGGTTTTTGTTGCCATCCAGGTCCAGGTTGCATTTCAACTTAACCACATACTATGCTAAACTTGCCGCCAGAGAAACAATACTTCAATCACAAGTATATTAACACATTTACTATATCACTTTTTAGTGGTAATAATGCATCGCGATATAAACTAAATCAAAAATCTTTACAGCTTCTTCCATCTCCCTATTTTTATATTCGTGATTCAGATTGATACTACAACCTTTGAATGGCTGACACAGTTACATATGGCTAAAATATGGCATCAGTAAAAGCAAAGGAAATTAAATATAAATCTTAGAAACTTACATCATTCCACGTATTATTAGTTCTAACTGTAGTCTATGCTGTTTAGATCGTGATCAGTGTGGCATTACTTTCGTTAAAATGAATTAATGATTTAAGTAACAGAACACTCATGCCTTCTGTTTTAAAGTCATGTGCCGGTTATAATGACAATCTAATCATTGCTAATCGAAAATTAAAGGTTTTATCTTACATATATATTGCCAAATATTTTAACGAATACTTTTACTTTAAACAAATATTAAATAAATGCAAGCAACTAATAATTAATATGTTGATTTAAATGTAATACATACTTTTCTTTTGACGTTAATTTAATTGCGGATATTTAGCTAAATAGAACTGTTATTAAATAACATGCATAACCTAGAACAACATCTCTTATTGTAAAGCGAAAAGTGTGATATTATAGAGCAACATCATAGTGAGACGTCACCACATGACAGAAAATGAGCAGATAAGTGTTATAAGAATAGATTATATTGTATTATTATTAATTGCAAATGTATGTGATTTGTGCAAAAACTGTGGGAGATACAATGCTTTAGTATCATTTTTGAATTCAGGAGGTCAAAATACATAAAGAACGCCTAAATTTTTGAAAAAAGTTTTTGCACAGTGTAATTGTCTCTGTTAAGCTATCAACCATCCCATCCACCAAAAGCTGCTACACAGTGGGAGAACTTCAGTTGAAGATACCAGTTTTTCAGGACTTATTTCTGTGTCTGTATACCTTTATTTTTTTCTACCCACATGTTTCCGGTTCCCGTTGTTATATACCTATCATCTTACCTAAACTGTTCAGCAGGAGGCCTATTACAAATAATGCATATAGCAAACAACTTTTATAATCATTTTCAATAGTAAAGTACTTTTCAGCTCGGAACATAACCTTGTTAAACATTCGTTATCTCACTAAAATCAATTAGAAGGGAGCTAAACTCATATAGTTGTTTAGTAGATAAATTTTATAACCATTTTCTTTACAGTATAGCCCTTTTTAAATCGATTTCGTAAAAGACCTAAAATTCAAATAAGGTTGTTTTTCAGTCATTATGAATTTTGTTGCATTCATTTCCACTAAGACAGAAGATAATGAAAATCATTTTAAGGTGTATTTTGTATGTTTCTAAAATTTATTTAAGGAGATATGGAAAAAAAAACAAATAATTTGAACTTTTTAGATAAAAGAGCTAGGAAGATAAAAGTAGGCTCAAATAGAGAAAAATTCATTTAATAACAATAATATAACAGCTCAAAGGTAGCTTGAGTAAGAAAAACTAATTTCTAATGTCGACATATTAAAAGAAAATTTGTCATGAATGAAAAGATTGGGAATAAATTTAACTATAACATATTAAAATTTCAGGAAAATCCGAGTAAAATTAGAGTTCCACAGGAATGGAGGATTTTGGTACTTCACCAAGGAATAGCGTTTCCCTGCAGGAATATACCATTATTCTATGAAAAATTCAGGCAGTCTGAAACAGTTTTTAAGCTGGCCAGTTTTGGGGAAGCATCACAAGGTAAAATTCAAAATGTAACTACTGAAAGTTTAACTTTTTTTTTTTTACGCCTCGTCGACGGCTAAGATCATTAGAGGCGGGATGGAACTTTGGACAAGGAACGGAAAGGAATTCGGCCATGGCCTTTTTGAAGGAAGCATCCCGGCATTTGCCTGGAGTGATTTGGGGAAACCATGGAAAACCCAAATCTGGATGCCCAGACGGGGATTCGAACCCGCGTCCTCCTGAATGCGAGGCCAGAACATTAACCATTCACCCACCACGCTCGGTGAAAGTTTATCTATCTCACCTCGGAACAAGTTCATGGACTTTCTCATTCACTTTAAGGAAACTTTAAGCTAAACTCAATGAAAGATCCTTTTTACAATGGTTGAAGAAGTCATTACTAGCAGTGTTTGAGAACTATTATATACCTCACTCTGATTTGGTGTTGCAAATAGAAAGAGTTTTTGCAAGAGTGTATGCTTTTAACCAGTGTTGTGCCTTGAAGGATAACCTGCATCTTCATATGTGATTTCAAAGTTCGATATTGCCTTTTAAATGTTTTTAACAGTGTAATCTGACACCAGTGTTGATTTCATAAAATTTCAGAATGTATTCAAATTAGTAACTACAGTGACTTTCTTTCATTTATGTATGACCTATTAGCTATTATAGGGTAAACTAATAGCTTGGTGGCTGGTTTAAAGAACTATTGCATCTTTGAGAAAAGGTATCAGTTATACAGGCAACATGATCAAGTTAATGCAAATGTTGCATAGCCCCAAGCAATGTTCACGTAATACACTGTCCTAGTACCCTACATTCACCCATAACATTTTCATTAGAATGTCACTTAATCGTCATTTAAAGATACTTATTTTACTAACTTTTAAATGATTATAATACTACTATTATTTTCATTGTCAAGGTGTATGTGTTAACATTTTCATCTAAAATAAATACAAAGAAATTTAGGGAAAGTAAACATTACAATAGATAAAGGCAGAAGGGTGGGCAGGCCACCATTTGGAAATGTCAACATTGAGGAAGATGTGTGTGGGTAGTTGGTAAGGTGGCTTTTGTTTACAGACTCAAGGCAGTCTAATGGTTTTCAATGTGCATGTAGATAGCAGCTACATATCTGAACTAAATGATGGGTCTGAATTGGATTTTGTACAAGATGTGTTCCTCCAGAGAGTCCAGGAATAGGTTGACATGGACTCTTGCTGGTACCCATGGTAGTGCTGTGTCTCTTGGAGGTATAGAGTTGAATGAATAATAGATTTTTTTTGCGAGAATGAAGTAAGTGAAGTATATAAGAAAGGATGCACTGTGGAGGCTATTTATACACAAGGAAGTGACATCAAGTGAAAAAAAGATGGAGTCTGGTGATTGAGAAGGGGAGGACTGGACAGACGCTTAAGGAAATGTAGGGTGTTGATGAATCAAGTAATGTTCTGTATGAAGTGGTGAAGGTGCTGATCCACAAGGGCCACAAACTTTTAATGGGCAATTCATATGCAGCAACAATATAACACTGAAGGCTACCACCTTTGTATATCTTGGTAAGAAGATGCAAGGTGTATTGGTATTCGGTGATTCTGTGGAATAGGGATAGAAATGGATTTTGATGAGAATAATTCTAAACGGCAATGGCAGTCACAGAAAGCACATACGTCTTGACGAATGGCAGCAGTAATATATGTGGAGTGAAGACAATAGGTGCTGGTATTGGAGAGCTCTCATCATCACGGCAGTTTGTGACCTCAGTGGCACTGTCTTTGTCGGAAGGGCTGTTGTTGATATTCTTGTTTCTTGACAGTTCACTCATGACCGAAGTTTCAATGAAATTAATGTTGTAGCGAGAGGGGAATGTAGTTCAGATAAGAGGTTGAGGACAGGGGGATATGAACTTCTGGGACAGGATGGAATGGGGAGGTTGGTTCAGTTGGGATGGAGGTTTGAACTGTTATAGAATGGACACAATCTCAACCTGGTGGTTATCACTTTCCTCTGGGGTAATAATGTGTCACCATTAGTAGAGAGTGCAGCAGAATGTTAACAAGTCCCAGACCAAAGCAGCCTAGCTGAACTGAGTGGTGGATGAAAACAAGACTCTGTTAGAGTTAACAGAGGAGTGGAGGAAAAGTAACTAGTTAATGATTATTTTAACCCGGCCACCGTTACCTACTCCAATCTAACAATTCAGAAAACTTTTGCCATTACAGTACAAAAATTTTGTTTTATTCATTTATTTCTTGTTTTGGTCTTTAAAGTTGGTCAATGTCAAGGTCATTCATGGCAGAAGAGGATTGGGGCAAGGAATCGGAAGGAATACGGCCATGGCTATTTGAAGGAACCATACCAGCAGTCTCCTAGAGTCCTAGAGTGATTTAGGGGAAAAAATAGAAAACTGAAATCCACTTGGGAATGCCAGGCTTGAGCATTACAGCTCAACCACCAAAACAAAACACATCTCATATTCTACATTACTTGCCTTGACTGTGCCAGTTCAAACATAGGCCTCACCTCTAGCCAACTTTTTCAGAATGAACGATCACATGCAGACTGGTCATTCAGAGTTCAGTTCCCACAAGATCTAAGAAAACTGTAGTAATCTTTCTGGAGTATTTGGTTTTTGTAAAATAACTAAATAAATGATTTGGAAAAATCTGATACATTATTAGATAATTTTTTTACAACACATTTCATTTCACAGAGAACTTTTCTAATCAGATGATAGATATATATGGTGAAAACACTTTTTTTGAAAAATTTTCCGCAATACTCAATAACCAATTTTTTGGGTTGTATTGATATATACCATTTAAAAGACAATTCCACAAAAATTGTAATCAATCCTTTCAAAAAATAACTTGTTATTGATTATTTAAAAAAGTTTCCAATTTTTTTCTGTATTGAAATAAATTTATTGGTAATTTACATTAATTTTGCTATATTTCCCCATTTCCAGCAATTTTATTACGTCATATTAATGAGTAACTAGTCCACAATTCCAACCTTGCCCACTCAAACTACCATTACCCTACACTCTCCATTCACATCACCATCAGCGTGCAGTTTTGTTTACTCATATTATTACGATTTATGATTGAATCTTTTGTGTGTGTCACTATTTTTCCTCTTTCCCCTGTCCTTTCCCACTTTAATGACATCAACGTCGACGAGGCACAAATCCCGATGGAAAAAAAGAGATGGCAGGAGGGTATTGACACATGATATATAGAAATTTTCAATTCAACACCCTTTCTCATTCTTGGCAAAAGAACATGGTCCACAGAAAGCATGTGTCAAGGCCCAGTTGTGATAAATGGCAGTTTAGTGTATACTCCAGGTTCAAAAATGGAGGGGAAAAAAAAAAAAACCCAAGAGTGAGCTTGAAGAGAAAATTGCAAGATATCAAGAAAAAAATATTTATATGAAAATATATACAAAATATAAATTAACAAACTCTACATCTACATAATACACTATGCAATTCACAAAATTGTGGGCAGCAGAGGGTGTTTTGCATCAAAACTAATCTCTTCTCTGTGTATTCCAACCCCGAATGGCACCAGTGAAGAATAATTCATATAGGCATCAGTGCAGCACCTTAATTCTCTAATTTTATCTCTCCTGTCCTTGCAACCCAAGAAGTTTGGTGTACAAAGTATTTCATCACACTCATAAATGAAAGTGGGTATACACATGTTTACCAATAAGTTAAAATGAAACCTATATCATCTATCTACCACAGAATACCAGTTCAACCTATGAATCAATTATGTGACAATTTCGTATGGACTGTTGCAAGCAGTCACAAATCGACTGCCTCTTGTCTGCACTTTCTCTAAACTGTCAATCAACCTCCTATGAAACAGATCCCAAATTATACAACAGAAGTCCAAATGTGGATGCACAAAAAAATTCAGGGAATTGACCATATCAATAAATGGATTGATTTCTTTGCATTTCTGACCAGGTTATTTTTGTTAGTTATGCACACTGCCTTAAACTTTTTCAATTTGTAATACCATGCTGAAATAACAATCAGATCACACTGAAATTCTGCTGAATTTCTTTATTTCCTATAGATGATCATATCATCGGTGAACAATCTCAAACTGCTATCTGTAAATTTTTTTTATAAAAATAGTAATTTAGAAAAAGTATAACTTTTGTCTCTTGCGAATGGTGATTTGTGTCTGTGAAAGAATAAAGGAGGGAGGGAACAGAAATTGTGGAAAGGCTTTAGGAGAGGAGTATAATTTAATAGGATCACCAGGTACTTTCTTAATTTTAAACCCAGGAGTTTCCTGATGCCCAGTTTGTACTGGCAGGCTAGTTCCCACCATCTGATCTCAAGAGACGCTGTTGCCGTAGTGAAGACCTCTGATAGCATGAATGATGGCGTGAGAATCAAAATAACTGGTGCAATGAGCAGTTACTGAGAGATGCAATTCATTCTTAATTAAAGTTAATTATTGCAGGTCAGACCTATTCACGAAACCAGACAGTGCACATTGTATACACTATAATAAGAAAGCTTTCACCAGTGACAGGGTTGGTGAAAGTGGTGGAAACATGGTGCTGTTACGTATCTTACAGTGCTGTTGCATGGGAATGAGCCACAGAACTGTATGAGGGATGGAGATAAATGTACATAAGGACTACGAGTTGGCTGAAGTTAGAGCATCTGCTGAAGCATGTTATGATAGTGTACACGGAGAATTTTGTGGAGGAGGGGTCTCATTTCAGGGCAGACTTCAAAGATGCAACTGATGGGTTCAACACTTGGGGAGTACTGTGAAACCGCGATGGGAATGTGGTTGGTTTGATAGGAATTTGAGGCAGATTGTGTTGTGACAACAGATAGTTGTTTGTGTATTAAATGTGATAAGGATGGCAATTGTTATAGGTTAGTAGCGAATTGAGTGTAATAAATATTTTTTTGGGGGTTTTTACAACAAATTTGAATAAAAACAAATACAAGAAATCTTCAACTTGCATTAAGTATCAACACATAACCTTAAATTTTGAAAAGCTTATTAAAAAAAATTAAAATGAGAGGATAATTTTGAATAATATGATACTAAAAGAGCTACTTTATTCCACTCCAGAGCTTTGGAGAAAATGTAACACAATAAATGGAAATAGGCTATGAATTTAAGTGGTGACCATCGGTATGTGCTCATCTGATTTATTTGCCAAATGTATTGTCTATTATCACGATTAAAGTTTATAACCGAAATATTGTAATATGTGTTCAACTTTCTGTGTGATTGTTGCTGTCATACTGCCTTCAGCTATGCCAAGTGAAGGGTTAACGTTCCCAGTACTTCCTCATAAGAAAAAGAAAAAAAAAGTATCTTTCACATACAAATTAAAGCTTAAAGTTGCATGGTTTACCAGGACAATCAAAATATGGTTGGAAATATTCCCAAAATTGATCCATCACACAATCGCACCAGGGATTTCTTTATGCCAACATAAGTACAATTCTTCAGAAAAAAAAAATCACATTAAAATATAAATTTAAAATGGTCTTTTCATCCATATATAAGCATGTGCAATGTATAGACAGTATAACAAAATTCCCAAAAATTGGGGTGTGAAAAAGCTACATTTAGTCATTTCATGTAAAACTAGCACTGTCCTGCACATTGAAATTTCTGGAAGCTAATTGTGCACTAAACTGAATTCACAAAAAAGTAATAAAAAAAAAAAAAAGAATCCTTTAAAAATCAAAAGCAAGTTATTTTTAAACAGAGTTTACAATGTAAGGGTTTGGGAGAGACTATATTAAACTTTTCCAACCAAATGTCAACCTCTCCTTCACGTGGTACACCCTGTTTGTAAGGACGAGAATTTGGTGACTGTAAGTTTCCCGGAAGAAGTAGTAACCGACTGCTTGGCAAAATCTGTATATTGTTACCATAATAATATTCTATTCCAGCTGGCATAAAATAGAACAGTTTCTTTAATGAATGATTGTAATGACAGTTGTGTGAGAGTCTTGTTGTAAGTGTAGTGTATGTTTTAAGGGACCATCGTATGTGCCCAATTGGTAGAGTTGGTTAAAATATACACATAGGTAAGAAAGGCCAAAAGTTACTGGTCTGTAGAATTATTCAACATTTTCCTGGACCTTGGGTTGAGAAATACTGATCTATATAGTTCTATCATGAGCTGATCACTTTGTCTCACTTAGCTATAGTAACAATGTCATCTACTTTACATATTTTAATCTTGTACTCCTCAATGATTCACTCCATTAACAGATTAACCAATCCTGAAAGACCTGAACAGTGATCCTACATCCAGTATCTATTTTGTTGCAAATAGCTCTCTTTCCAACAAATTCATTTCTTTGGCCATCATTTCCAAAAGATATTATTATATACTTCAACTATCTGCATAAATGTGAACATCCTTATATTACATCACATTTAGAAAGTTTTAATCTGCTTGCTTAGAATGTTTACTACCATGAAGCACTGTTTATGATCCTTGCACTGTTTGAAACATTTTCTGGGAGCTAACTGTTTTGTCATCTGATAGGGATTATATGAGATTTGATCTTTCAATGTTCTGTCATTTAAATAATATCTGGATCAAAAGGAACAATTAATTCTCATCCACACACAAAGCTCCTTATGTTCCTCATCTTACAGTTTTATTATATTTTCTTTTATCATTCTCTACCCAGTCTGATGGGATACCATCAACAACTTTAATGTAATAGGTTTTAAACTATTCCAAAATAATGTAAAATGGCTGCTTAGAATCTATCAGGATAAGAACATAAAGTCAAGGGGGGAAAACGGAATATATAAATGAAGATATACAAGAAAAGTCTGGGCTGTAGTGTTCAGGGATAGAGTTAAATGTTCCATTTGCCCAAGAATCTATTTAAACAACATATCTTTGAAAGATCAAATTTCAAATAACCCTAAATGACAACAATTGAGCTAACATTCAAAAAAGTTTCTAAGATTACACTTTTGATGCACAGTGCATCATGACTATGAACAATCAAAATAAGAATGTTTATGGCTAATGATATCATTATTGGCAACTGTTTCCCACTCAGAGATACATGACTGTTTCAGCGTCTAGACAGTCACGAAAACGCCATTTAATGGGAAATGAAGTTGCTGATACTTAGAAGGCTGTGGAGGATATACTCCTCCAATCATATTCTGCTATGGGCAAAAGCAAAATACTGTGCTGCCTCCACAAGTGTAGCGCAGGGAACTACAATGCACACTGTGCATATTTAGGGACTTAGATTCTATGAAATTGTCAATTTTATTGCCAAAGAGGGTACATACCATGATCACCAGAAAATGCTGTTCTTTTGGGCTGAAAATATTATCCACACATTCATTATGCTTCATTGTTTAAAGAAACTGGAATGAGAGGCCAATGAAATAAGTGAGAAATAAATAATGCAGTGAAAATTGTCTACTAACATTCAGTACTCGTCTAGCTGCAGTAGCCATTCCGGAATATCTGCATTTATCAACAGTCAATCTCACTTTCTCCATAGTTTGGACTCCACATTAAGTTGTATCTCCAAGAGTAATGGAACTGGTCATCCTGCCTCTCACACAAACACTTAGTATGTCCGCTTCGGAAGTATCCAACCAACCTTCAGGTTGTGGACTAAGGGTTTTTTGTTTTTGTTTTTTTTTTTAACTTTTTTTAACTATGCTTTTACTAGGGTATGTGCATTATCTTTCAATAAAAAGCTACAGTGTATATATGTTGTATTCACAATCTGTAAGAACCGCATAGAAGTCACTGGTCTGGCTATTATACAGGCTTCTGCTATATTTGACAGATACAGTTTCTGTAGCTATGATATTATTAATCAAGTACAACAGTAACTTCTTGTGTAAAGAGTATTTTTAACAAAAATGTTAAATGCCATGTGGCCCTGTTATAGCAACATTGTAACAGAATTGAGTCTAGGTGTCTGCTACTCAATGCTGTACATTAATGTATCTCAAAGCCCACAACATACAAGGTGTCCACCATGAATCTCACACCCTTCATTTGGCTGCCAAAAATCAATGAATGGAAGTAAGTTGGTAACATGCATTGCAATATGTAGAGAAACTGTGGAAGTTCTAGTGACTATTTTTGAAAACTCACGCAAGAGGTTGTAGGTGGCACTACAGTAGCTAAACTGAAAATGGCATCACTGCAAGAGCAAGCAAAAGTTATTTGGTCGTACACAGAAACAAATTCAGTGATTCAAGTGCAACACAACTTTCGTTCAAGGACACATCCTCACGAAGCACCATTAAGAAATTGAAACAGTTTTTTTTTTTTTTTTTTTTTTTGAAGAAATTGCATGGTGCCAGTAGTAAGTGCATATCAGAGGAGCATGTAGCAGCAGTGACAGGTGTTTGAACAAAGACCATGCAAGTCCATTCGACAAGCAGCATGAGAACTGCAGATGCCAAAGTCTACTGTACATAAGGTACTGCATCACTCTCTTCGGTTTCATGCATACAAATTGCAGTTGCCTCATGAACTGAAAACAAATGACAGTGATACAAGGCAGGCATTTGCTATCGACATGTTACATCACACTGATGAAGATGCAACATTTTTAACTCTCATTGCTTTCTCTGATGAGGCCACATTTCATTTATCAGGCAAAGTCAACACACACAATGTATGTATTTGGGGATCACAAAACCAACACTGCGTTGTGGAACACATTCGTGACAGCCCGAAATTAAATGTGTGGTGTGGATTGATGCACAATTTGGTCATCAGCCCCTTTTTCTTTGTAGAAAAAACAGTTACAGGTAGTGCATACCTCGACATGTTGGTACAATTAGTTGTGCCTCAGTTAATGCATTTGCAGCCGAATGTCATCTTTCAACAGGACCGTGCCCATCCACATTGGAGCCAATCCCGGTCACTGGATTGGGCATGGTGGACCGACAAGTTGGCTGCCTCGCTCATCGGATATTACCCCTCTAGACTTCTTCTTGTGGGGATATGTTAATGACAAAGTGTATAGAGGCCGCAAAATTCATGATCTTCAAGAGCTTCACGGCCACATACGAGATGCTGTCACTTCTGTTATGCCCGAGATGCTACTGAAAACCTGGCAGGAACTTGCATTCAGGCTAGATCTTTTGTGCAACAAGAGGATCTCATGTAGGGGTGTACCGATTTTTTAAAAATAAAACTTGGTCAGTTACTCTTGGCCTTTCATGCATTATTTTCTTTTTACCCTAAGCAGTATGAAATATACATCAATATCAAATGTGTGGACACCCTGTATTTCATGGAGATGTTATACTTCTCCTTTAGCAGTAAGCAAAAAGCAATATCTGAATGATATTTACAGCAAAAATGGACAGCACATGTGACATGGCATGTATTTCAGTTGGAATGGACTCTGTGCAATATCCGCCACTGGCTGAAAGATGATACTAACCTCTTCTGCTTGGATGAACTGCTCTGATGTGATGTGTTCTTCACGTTTCCATGACACCATGGTAAAAAGCCACCTTAAAGAAAATTAAAGACCATGAAATATGAAGCACTTTCATAAGGAGTATTTCCTATCTCTGTGTATTTGTTACACTAATGTTATTGGTCCATAGATCATATCAACATAAACTCCTTGATAATTAATATTAATTGTTGTCTTCTCAGCAGTGGAATGGCAGCCTAGACCAGAAGAAAAAAATATACTGAAGCCATATATAAGTTTTCTCCTGCAACATCATGCTTAAACTGTCTTTTTCTTGTAAAATTGAAGGAAAAAAAGAACTAATTATTTCTTACACTAGGCATTTGCTGCTTTTGACTGTGCTATATTAGTGTACTTTTATTTTTAAAATTGATAATACACTAAATTATAAAGGACGTGTTCCGTAGTCCTTGACTTTGCATCAATATATCTTCACAGCTACCGATCAATAACCGGAGTGATAGTTCGTGGGTAACGGTTGGATCCATAAACAAACAGCAGAATTGATAATTTTTTTCAACAAGGCTTTTAACAATGATGTATAAAAAACATCAAGGACACATTACAGTAATGGAACTAACCAACATCTGAAGAGATTTATGATGGCATCAGTAAGAGCTGCATTATGAGGACTCATTTCATCTCTTCTAATTTCATTTGAGGTGGCTTTTTAAAACTGTGTTGCAGAAATACACAGTGAAGCAGTTCAACCAAATTTAATAGTGGTGGAAGAATACACACTTGGTTCGCCAACCTAAATTTAAGAAAACGACAACAAAAAAAAAAAATAAAAAAATACTTGTAACAATATTTTTTCTTCCAATTTTACAGATCGCAAGGTTTTTCAACTACATTGCAGTTTTGTGTCACTGGTTTATACTGTGAAATGCCTGAAAAATATTAGGTCACTTCATTGAATATCCCAGAGATTCTCTTTCTTTAATTGTGATGAAGCCGATGCCCCTGTCGCATTTTTCCCACATGTCTACTTTCGCACTTGTTTTTTTCCAATCTTAAATTATTTGGTGGCAATGTCACCACACACCTACTTTTGCTCTTATGAATTGTAATTTTAAATTCTTTCAGAGTTTCAGGAAAATTGTTTATCATTTCCCTTGGTAATTTATTCCAGTTCTCAACACTCTTAAATACAAAAAAAAAAAGTCCCAGTCATTTATGCTAGAAATCAAGTGTCATAGAGTGGGAAATGCCATGTTTCTACCAGGATCCATTTAGGCCTCACTGTAAATATATGTGTTATATACTACGAGCAATTTATCACTTGTTTGCCATCTCCCATTGTCCTTTAGTTACTCTTCCAGCTCCTTCATTTGATATCCATCATGTGGATCCCATATTACTCCATCATACTGACCAATGATCTGACAAAGGTTTAGTAACCCTATTCCATCGAGTATCCCATCATAACCCTACAAAATAAATGACAGACTTTGAAGCCTTGCCCTATCAACTTCACAATTCACCTCTAATTGGGTTTACTGTTATATGTTATGCCAAGATATTTGCACTCACTGTTTTCAACAAACAATTCCTCCTCCCACCTATGATTCAGAAAAAAATATTAACTTCTATCTGTGCACCTACAACAACCTAATAAGCTGACTTTTTGGCATTTATCTTCACACATGTAGGTGCACCCAGCTAAATATCCTGTTTAGCACCATTTGTTGCTTTATAGAGTCCTCTGCCATTGTAACCCAACATTGTTACCACAAAACAACCTACCTTCAGATTCTAAAACACCAATATAATCATTCACTAGAATCATGGCATTCTGATTTCCACCTCTTTTGACACAGCATTTTCTATGCCAACTCATCATTTTCCATATTTTAAAAATTACTATACCCAACAAGTAACTTTTTTCTCTCTAGTCCAATGGATTTTACGTTATTTACTATCATTTTATGGCTGCAAAATGCCTTTAAGAGATCTAGTGCAATCACATTTCATAAGAAATATCTTGCCTAAACCCATGTTGGAATTTTGTAAACTCCCCAAAAACTTACCTTCCACTAATGTCAAACTTATTGGCCTGTACTTTTCGACCCTTCTTGTCCCCTCTTCTTTGTGGATTGGTGCTACTATAGCACTTTTACAGCCTTCTGGTGAGCAGCATGTCTCCAAACTCAATCTAAACAATATTTCAAGGAGTGATTCAGTGGCATATAACTCTATCTTTTAAGTGTCAGTAATAATATTATCTATACCAGCCAGTTTATGCTTTTATAGCTTATGTTGTTCCCCAATCTTGGGATCTATTTGAAATTTTTCAGTCTGCTAACTTTTACTCATGCGAAGGAGCTGCTGCTCTGCTCTATCAACTGACAACACCAAAAGGTTGTTCAAAATGGTCTCTGTAACCCAGTTACTTAATACCAATGTCTTTTCCTTATCTTCAGCAACTTTTTCTCCATCCTTATCCTATAACTGACTGAATGCTCTCTCTTCATTTTTTATAACTTTATGTCTCATCAATACCATTAGAGGCAGGAAAGTACTGGGGGGGGGGGGAGGTGCTAGAAATAGAAATGCATTTTGCCATGGCCTTTTGAAGGCAGTTATGCCGACATTAAGCTGAAGTGATTTGAGGAAACCATGGAATACCAAAATCTGCACAGCTGGATCTTCTGTTCCCCTAATTTTCCCAACTTTAGTTTTCTGAATACACCTATCTTTATTTCCATTCTTGGCTGTCATTAATTCCTTGTTTGATTCTTCCAAAAGTCCCCTACTCCGCTGCTATCACTCAACTCTGCTGTGTTCAATTTTTACCCACCTCTTTAGCTTTCTCACCTCCCTATTACAGTAGGTAGGCACTGTAGTTCTCTTATTTTCTGTTTAAAAATAAACACTTATGCCCCATTCTTTCTATCTATTTGAACTCTTCCCACTTCTATGATGTACTGATGCTCTTACGCATACAAAAACTTTCATTGACATGTCTCTGAAATATGTGCTTTTTTATAAGTGTATCTACAACCACCTTCAGTTTTGGCCACTGGTTTAATGAACCATAAGAATGTTTTTTATAACAACTTATTCCTTCTGTAACCCAAGGCCTTATAAAGTTATCATGCTTTCTTAAGAATATAGCCAACATTTTTTGTCTCCTATATGTTCTGCTATACCACTTGTGTAATGCCTCCCTCCCTAAAGTCAATATGTCTGATCCTTTCAGTTACCTTGTTTCATTGTAAACTCATGCCCAGTAGAGATAAACCCCATTAGTAGCGATCAACGAAATTAGTTTCCCCCCTAAAACATCATATTCTCATTCATTTTTCTACTGCTGTAAGCTGCTGATACCGTTATTTTCTTTCAGCGATAGTAAGACAATGGGGAATACATAAGGTCCAATTGGTCTGAAATTTGGTGCAAACTATTTGAGAAAAATTGTAAGTGAAAGTAAAAATCAACATATACCTTAGGCTAGGGGCAGATCCGGGGGGGGGGGGGGGTTAGGGGCACAAGCCCACCTCCCTCCTTCCAAAGCGTCTAGGTTACCATTAATGACATCTTAATTTTTGAGACCTTTTTTCTTTTCTTTTTTAGCTCTACTGTTCTTATACAGGCGGCAATGCTGACACGAGATTTTCAATCCCCCCCCCTCTTCCTATAAAGCCTACCCTACCCTATCCTCGCCCAAGTCAAGGCTCCCTCCCCCCCCCAAAAAAAACCCCTAGTACCCCCAAACCAAAACACTGGATCTGCCACTGCGTTAGGGATAATGTCATGCAAAGGTTATCATAAACTATAAAGTAATGTTTAAATATCTTTTATGATAACATTCTGGGATATCTTGGTGTCAAGTGGACACAATTATAACACAGTAGCAAGTTTTCAATTTGATATGAAGATATTTTCATGTGGTGTCAGTGGTCATTTTGGACCAGACTGCATATCAATCTAGACACGACCTCCACTACTATATTGCTGCTCAAATATCAAAGCAGCTTATAAATGTGGCCCACCATCCTGTCTCTTACATAAAGAAGAGACAGGATGGTGTCATCCACCATTATTAAAATATACTCATTTCATACCTAATGCATTTACTTTGCATGCTTCATTACCATAAAGCTCGTGGAATTTTAAAAAGTTTTCTTTAGTCCTAGATTAATATTAGAAACTAAAAGATTTCTCTTTTTCTACACAGCTCTTTCCAATAGAGCTATTCTGCTATTACACCATTCCTACTTTGACCATCACTTGAAATTTTATTTCCCAAGTGACAAAATTCACTTATATTGCTTCTGATTGCATTTTTATATTTAATAAACTATTAATGGTATAATTTCTGCCGCAATTCATCATTTTTGTTCTGCTTTGGTTTATATTTAGTTGAAAATCTTACTCCAGTATTATGTTAATGTCATGGTGAGTTTATATTTTCCAAAAAATTCTAACAACCTGCTTTCTCACTCATTTCTATCACTTGGACCAAAACTATTTACATTAGTCCCCCCTTTTTTTAATTTTTCCCTTGACTGGATTCCAATCATCCTTTGTTATTGGCCTCTAACTCCTTTCACATATTGGATTAATTCTTAATTTCATCATGTATTTTTTTCAATTTCTTCATCAATTTCTGAGGATGTTGCCATATACACATGTACTTAAGCATTTAGAGCAGGTTTAGTTTTGACCCTACTCAAAACAATCCTGTCACTAGCCATTTGTAATCACTCACTCATTTCCCTAGTCTCTTGTTCATTACAAATTCCACCCAGTAACTCCACTAACAGTTTGTGTGTAAAGTGTTCCTCAGACCAGAAATCCTGTGTCCTTCGATTTAATCTCACTAATCCCAATGGCATCTGACTCAAGCCATTCCATCTCCCTTTTTACGGTTCCTAATCTACCTACCCCATTCAGAATTCTCACTTTCCATCCTCTGACTCTTACAATGTTTCTATCCATTCTGATGACTCCTCCCTGTGCAGTCTCCACCCAGAGATCCGATTGGGGGACTATTTTAACACAGGAATAGTTTACCCAAGATGAAGCCATCAGTCCACGTGACATTTGAAAGGATTATATGGCTTAAAGATACCCTTTGGGTGTCTGATGGCAGTGGCTTCCAGTTGCCTTCTTCATCCCCATCCCATTGACCATTTCTGATTTATCTGCTTATTGGGACAGTTTCTAACCCCACGGGCAAGATTGTGCCATGGACCAATCCTCACTTCACATCATCCTTTTAGCAGGAGGCCACTGACAAGGAGTGGGCGACAGCTTACATAGGGAATCATTCAGTTGCCACAGCCTTGTACATACAAATGAGGTTTACCACTTGAAGGAGAGGTTGGGAGTTGGTCAGAAGAGACTAATATTCTCTCAAATCCTTACACACCACCTGCCATATGGATGTTAAATGCAATTTTTCCTTAAAAATTAGACTTGCAATATATATTAATAGGTGATAACATGTATTTATTATGTAATAACTTGAATGCGTCCACCCACATACTGAGCAACATTACATGTTAATTCTAAATCGTGACGCTGCTACCACTATTTTGAGAGGATGTAAACAGATTGCCACTGGTACTTATGATTCCCTTGTTTTCTGAGTTTGATATATTCAATATGCGTGCAAATATCATGGGACTTGGATGGAAAAGGTTTTCTTGGGTGGGGACAAACCAAATGTAACATTCCATCAATTTCACATGGTCATATTCCCACACCTGTATCACCTTCCTTGACGTAGATATCACCCTACGACAGGGGACTCTCCATACCTCAGTACA
The DNA here is from genome assembly GCA_031002005.1 of Vandiemenella viatica. NCBI lineage: Eukaryota > Metazoa > Arthropoda > Insecta > Orthoptera > Morabidae > Vandiemenella > Vandiemenella viatica. Next base: position 69,804,464 of record JARYHS010008075.1, on the reverse strand, counting down.
CATCAAACTGACCAATTTACAACAATACCTACACTTTGACATTAAACGTTCCCTCCCATACAGCCTTCCAATCCGTGGTAGACGCATCTGTTCTGATCATGAATCAATCTCCAGTTACTCCCAAAAACTATCCCAAGCCCTTGTTTCCCACCGATACCCCCATGATCTTGTGGAAAAACAAATTTTCCGCGCCATCACCCACAACCCTCGTTCTGCACCTCCTAAAGCTGACCGTGGACAAACACTTGTCACCCAGTTCTTTCCTGGCCTGGAATCTGTCAACCAGATACTCCGCCGTGGGCATGATTTCTTACGTTCCTTCCCTGAAATGCGTCTCCTCCTTCCCATAATCCTACCCACTGCTCCCCGCACTTGCTTCAGCAGTCCGCCCAATCTGTACAACATCTTGGTCCACAAGTATTTACCTGCTGACTCCCCTAGACCTCTACAGGGATCTTTCCCGTGTAACAGACCCTGCTGTAAAACTTGCAGCATGCACCCTGCCACCACTACTTACTCTAATCCTGTCACAGGCGAATCTTTCCCTATAATTGGACATGCCACATGTGCTACCACTCACCTTATTTACCAACTCACCTGCATCCACTGCACTGCCTCTTACATTGGTCTCACCACTCAACAACTTTCCTACAGAATGAATGGCCACAGGCAAACAGTTTATACTTCCAACCCAGACCATCCCGTGGCAATTCATGCGAACTTCCATAATTCAAACAACCTCAATACCTGTATCACAGTCAGAGCTATTAGAGTTTTTCCTAATACCACCACCCCTTCAGAACTCCGCAGATGGGAACTAGCCTATCAACATATTGTAAGGTATCCCTCGTTATATTTTCAATATTTCGTTAGAATCCGGCCAAGTTTAAGGTTAACTTCAGTACACGATACCACAGTTTAAATCGAATTAACAACACTTGTAGTAAGGTAAAGTGAATAAATAACATATAACCAACATAAAAAAACTATAAATTGTCCTAAAGACATGATAGATCAGCAGGAAATAGGTTATTCCATGTAAAAGTAAACTTTCAATAACAGATCCTAACATTAATCAGAAAGATATTCTAAACGGATTTAAAAGAAGCAAATGGTAAATAATAGAAAATATATTGCCTAAATAAACCTTTTATCATGATTAATAAGCGTTTTTCCTGAGATAAATAGTGAATTTCAACATAAATCAAACCTAACCATTAATTTTGGCATATACCAGATTCTGGTATTTCTAATGTGATTTTCATACAGCAAAGACAATAAAGAACTAATAATAGCCAAGCCTAGACTCACAATAACCGTAACTGCACAGTTAAATATAGTTTAGCAGGTATTTTAAAAGAAATAAACAAGATGATTGAATAGTAAACTGAAGCAGAATGAAGATATCACATTGTGATGGAATTTGACCATTTTAAAGCTCTAAAAGTAAATAGAATAATGCCTGAGACGGTTTAGTAGGATAATTAACAGGTTTCTGATAGCTTTCAAGCACTTAATACTCATAAGAAGTAATTATGAAGAAAGTTGATCACTCATTTTCCTAAACAGTTCACATAAACAATTTTAGGTCTTTTAAATAGTTTCAGGATTTAAAAAGTAGACAAACAAGCAGTAAATTACTTTATCTTTCAGTTTTAATAGGTTGCAAGTAGTTTCAGACAGTAAAATATGAAATATTAGTAAAGAACAGAAAGCCGGTAAATCGACTAAATTTTTGAGTCTTTCAGAATTAATTCAAATACTTATAAACCATTTCAAAAGCGCTAAGAACATGTAAATGATAGTAAACACACATAATTAATTTTCTAAAACCATTAAAAGACATCTTACTGACCTTCTGTTTGTTAATCCAATTTCATAGTAACTTGCCAGAGGCATCGTACATAAAATATGCTTTTTCACTGATTTTAACCACTGTCACACGATATAAAGTAAATAATAAATTAAAACAGCCTTAAAGAGAATTAAATTCATCTAAATCCTGTAGTTTTCAACCGTTTAAGTATTTTTAAATACCACCGGAACACATAAAATAGAACACCCAACTTTAGCATTTTCTCATTTAAAAGCCTACTCAGATTCCGGGTTAAAAAGTAGTTTGTTGTAAAAATCCATTCTTCTAGTTTCATACATATTAATTTCAGGCCATTTAAAGCCATAGAACCGACGTTATAGGTTTTCTAAATTCACTCGACATTAAATCCACGTGGAATAAACAAACGATTTTATTGTGTCCATAATATAATAGCTACAGAGATGTAATAACATTCAAAATAAGCAGCTGAATTCAGGCTACACGTTGGTAATTTTTGCGGCTTACTAATCCATATATCTTCAGAGTCATACCTAAAAACATAAATAATAATTATGTCTGATTGTTAGAAATCACTGCTTTTTGCAATAACTCAATAACCACATAACCGATTTAAATAAAGTTCACATTTTTGTGAGGCTAAAAATGGGGCCAATAATTTGAGCATAATTTCATGTTTTTAATTAAAGCCGATTTAAAAAATGTTCTAAAACCTAGTGGTGACGTAAGAACTTCAGAAGCATAGTAACCGTGACCATATTTGGTAATCTTCGGAGAGACACAATTAAAGCGATATTCTGACATAAAACACCGTAACCATAAACTCACATAACTTTCCCGTTCCCGCGTTTAAATTAGACATATAATAAGGAAGTTATTAAATTAAACATAAGGGAATGTTTAGCAGAGTGGATGCGCTCAGAAGTGGTACGGCATCACGTGATGCACGTCTATATAGGCTCTCGAGTGAGCATGTGGAAAAAGTTTATTTCGGCAGTCTCGGTTTGAACGTGCAAGTGGGAGCACGTCTCGGCAGGCACGGCTTGGCCAGCCTAGGAGTGTAGTTAGGCGGGAAGCGAGTCTACAATGTGTCAGGCACGCTTAGCGGCAGCCATCTTCAAAATTTGAAACAACCTTTCATTTTGGACTAACAGTTTCTGGTTTTTGCTCTGATTCTCAACCTGTGATTTTTGGTGAACGATATATCTGATTGCCTTGCTAACTGTGAACGTGTATTATTTACGTGAATAATTTTGAGAATATAAAGCAGTGATTCAACTTGTGATCACTGTTCTACAATAGTACCTTTCTTGCAGTAGGTTAAAACTGTAAGTGGCGACTTTGGTCAATTGTAACAGTTAGCATTCCATTGGTCAAACACGGTAACAGAACTTTTTTGGACTTAGAATATTTTGGATGACGACTGGTTCAGGTGAAGAAGCAGGTACCTAACCCCCGAATACCCGCTTTGTCCCTGACAATATCCTTGACACCAGACACACCCCTGGCCTAAACCTACATTAACCCTGTCACTTGCCATCTCTCATTTCATTTTACAGTTGGTTATTTATTTATATATATATATATATGGGTCTTTCTGTGAGGCAATCTCCGGTTGCACCCACCTCTCATAATGTTCTCTCGTTGACGAAGGGTTTTTTTCCCGAAAATTTCTTTATTGTTTGTGTTTGTGTCTTTTATGTGTGTTCGCGCCCCGCATCCATCATCTGGAGGTAAGTGGTGGCTCATTTCCCTATCCTAGTTTGGTTCCTTTCCGCTACTTAGCGTCTTTTTTTCATTGTTATTATATATACTAGCTGACCCGGCTACGCTTCGCTATTGCTAGACTCGAGGTAGACTAAATTAATACATTTGATCATTTGTATTTAGTAAAGATTAGATATTTATGTATAAATTGTAATTACTGTTTCATTCAATTTCTAGTTTATTGCAATGGTCTTGGATATGCAATGTTTTTGGTGATTCCAGTTACACCTTCAAAATATAAGGGGATGTAAAGGGAAAGAGGGGTTGTATTTTTGGAAACCATATTTAGGCAGTATTTTTCTGTATATTTTGTAGTATACCTGTGCAAATTCCATCAAAATTGGATAAAAGATGTGGGTTTGTCTAAATTAGGGAGACGCGAAGTGGATGAGGGGGTGAAACTATATGTAGGCAGCACTTTTCAATTCGTTTTAAAGTATACGTGTGCAAATTTTGGCCTAAATATGATTAAATCTGGGTATGTTTAAATTAAGGGTTATAAAGTTCTGGAGGGGGTTGTTTTTCTGAATTTTTATTTCTTATGAACTTTCTCCAACTCGACAACTCACAAAGGTTTCACAGTAATCGGATAAAACTTGTGGGTTTCAATAAAAATCGTTGGACATTAAGAGGGGAGGTGGTACAAGGGGAGAGGGATGGACTTTGGCAATGACATTATTTTTATGTTTGTTTTAAAGTACACGTAAGCAAAGTTCCTTCAAAATCGGGTTACAAATCTAGCCTTATATAAGAGACATTCGCAAAAATTTGAGGGAAGTAAGAGAGAAAAGGGGTTTGATTTTTCAAACCATATGTATACAGTATTTTTTTTGTTTGTTTTAAAGTATATCTGTGCCAATTTCCATCAAAATCAGATAAAATCAGTTTATTTCTTAAAATATGGGGTGCTAGGGGGAAGAGGGGGTGGTTTTGGGGTAGAACGGGTGAGAGGGGTTGGGTTTTTGTAAATCTAATGTCTACAGTATTTTTCTATTTTTTTAATGGTATATGCGTGCAAAGTTCCTTCGAAATCTGATAAAAAGTATGAGTTTGTGTAAAAGTTAAGGGGTGGGAAGGTGGAAAGGAAATGCGTTTTTGGAAACCAAATGTAGGCAGTATTTTTCTCTTTGTTTTAAAAGTATATGTGTTCCAATTTTCATCAATATTGGATAAAATATGTAGGTTTTTATATTATAGGGTGTTATGGGGAAGAGGGGGTGGTTTTTTGGAAAATTTGTGTCTTAGGAACCATCCCGGACGCACACTTGACAAATCACAAAAGTTTTACTGTAATCGGATTAACGCTTTAGTAGCGCATAGAGAAGATACAATGAAAAGTACATTCATTAAGGGGGTGGGAAGGGGGAGAGGGGTTGTGATTTTTTAAACCATATGTAGACAGTATTTTCTGTTTCTATTGAAGTATATCTGCACCAATTTCCATCAAAATCGGATAAAATCTGTGTGTTCTTTTAAATTATGGGGTGTTAGGGGGAAGAGGGGGGTGGTTTTGGGGTAGAACGGGTGAGAGTGGTTGTGTTTATGTAAAACTAAAGTCTGTACGCATATAAAAAAATTTAAAAAATAGAAAAATACTACAAAGTTTCTTCGAAATCTGATAAAAAGTGTGGGTTTGTGTAAATGTTAATGGGTGGGAAGGGGGAAAAGGGGTGCATTTTTGGAAACCAAATGTAGGCAGTGTTTTTCTGTTCATTTTAAAGTATATGTGTGAAAATTTCCGCACAAATCGGATAAAATCTGTAGGTTTTTTTCAATAATGGGGTGTTATGGGGAAGAGGGGGTAGTTTTTTGGAAATTTTATTTCTTAGGAACCACCCCGGACGCTCACTCGACAACTCACCGAAGTTTCACCGTAATCGGACAAACGGTTTAGGAGTGCATAGAGGACAAACAGACAGACAGACATTGATTTTTATATAATAAATATATAATAAGACTAGCTGACCCGGCAATGCTTCGCTATTGCTAGACTTGAGGTAGATTTAATGAATACATTTGAACGTTTGTGTTTAGTAAAGATTAGATATTTATGAATAAATTGTAATTATTGATTCATTCAATTTCTAGTTTATTGCAATGGTCTTGGATATGTAATGTTTTTGGTGATTCCAAAAATTAAGGGGATATAAAGGGAAAGAGGGGTTGTATTTTTGGAAACCATATTTAGGTAGTATTTTTCTGTATATTTTATAGTATACATGTATCAATTTCCATCAAAATCGGATAAAAGATGTGGGTTTGTCTAAATTAGGGAGACGTGAAGGGGATGAGCGGGTGAAACTATATGTAGGCAGTACTTTTCAATTCGTTTTAAAGTATACGTGTGTAAATTTATGTCTAAATATGATTAAATCTGGGTATGTTTAAATTAAGGGCTGTAAAGTGCTGGAGGGGGTGGTTTTTCTGAATTTTTATTTCTTAGGAACCTTCTCCGACGCGCACTCGACAACTCACAAAGGGTTCACAGTAAGCGGATAAAACTTGTGGGTTTCAATAAAAAATCATTGGAAATTGAGAGGGGAGGTGGTAAAAGGGGAGAGGAATGGACTTTGGCAAAGACATTATTTTTCTGTTTGTTTTAAAGTACACGTAAGCAAAGTTCCTTCAAAATCGGGTTACAATGCTAGCTTTAAATAAGAGACACTAGACGACCCGTGCGAAAATTTCGCGAATAAAATGCGATGAATAGTGAGGTTGAATGCTTGTAATATAATGAAAAGTAGAACCGTACTTTTGTTGCAATTTTTGATTTGTGTGTGTGTGTGTTTGTGTGTGTAATAGGTATACATCAAAATACTCGCAACATATTACGAAACAGTTAGGAAAATTTAAAACACTCTGTATTTATGAAAAACTGTCACTGACCTTAGCAGAATAAATTAAACCTGAACAAAATGCACACAACGTATCAATATCTCTGAAATATTTGTTGCTGTGAAAAATTTTGAAAAATTTCTTTCTTAAAATGTGGTAACGGAACCGAAGACATTACGAAAACCTCAATCTTTAAAATGATACCTCGTTTATCAATTTTGTTTAATTGTTAAGGGAGATAAATGGCTCCAGATACAAAAAACACATTTTAGAAAAATTGACATTTTTACCCTTTAAGGTTCAAATTACAAAAAATTCCTTTCTTAAAATATAATGTTACCACGCCAGTGACCTTATTCTTTTATATGATACCTCATTTATCTATATCTGTTAGATATTAAGGGAGATAAATCGCTCGTGACACAAAAATGCGCTATAGAAAAATTTATACTTTTACCCTTTATGGGATGAATTTAAAAAACATTCTTTCTTAAAATAAGATGTCACAAAGCTGAAACATTACTCCTTATAATCCTACTTCATTTTTCGATTTTGGTTAGATATCCAGGGAGATAAATGGCTCGAGATACAAAAAAAAGCATTTTAGAAAAATTGATATTTTTGCCCTTTAAGGGTCGAATTACAAAACATTCCTTTCTTAAAATATAATGTTACCACGGCGGATACCTTATTCTATAAAATGATACCTCATTTATCTATATCTGTTAGATATTAAGGGAGATAAATCGCTCGTGACACAAAAATGCGTTATAGAAAAAATTATACTTTTTCCCTTTAAGGGTTGAATTCAAAAAACGTTCTTTCTTAAAATATGATGTCATAAGGCTGAGACAATATTTTTCATAATCTTACTTGATTTATCGATTTTGGATAGATATCCAGGGAGATAAGTGGCGCGAGACACAAAAAAACCTATTTTGGAAAAATTAACATTTTCGCCCTTTAATTGTCGAATTACGAAAAATTCCTTTCTTAAAATATAATTTTACCACGGCAGTGACCTTATTCTTTAGAATGATACCTCATTTATCTATATCTGTTAGTTATTAAGGGAGATAAATCGCTTGTGACACAAAAATGCGTTATAGAAAAATTTATACTTTTTCCCTTTATGGGATGAATTCAAAAAACATTCTTTCTTAAAATACGATGTCACCAAAGCTGAGACAATATTCCTCATAATCCTACGTCATTTATCGATTTTGGTTAGATATCCAGAGTGAAAAATGGCTCGAGATACAGAAAACGCATTTTAGAAAAATTGACATTTTGCCCTTTAAGGGTCGAATTACGAAAAAATCCTTTCTTGAAATATAATGTTACCACGGCGGAGACTTCAGTCTTTAATTTGATACCTAATTTATCTATATCTGTTAGATGTTAAGGGAGATAAATCGCTCGTGACACAAAAACGCATTTCAAAAATATTGATACTTTTGCCCTTTAAGGGTCGAATTCCGAAAAATTTCCGTCTTAGTATATGACTTCACTAAAGCGGAGATCTTAATCTTTAAAATGATACTTCATTAAACGATTTCAGATAGGTATCAAGGGAGATAAATGATTCATAACACAGAAAACAGCATTTTAGAAATATTGACATTTTTGCCCTTAAAGGGTCTAATTCCGAAAACTTTATTTCTTAAAATATGATGTAACCAAAGTGGAGACCATTAGCTTTGAAATGACACCTCATTCATTGATTTCGGTTAAGTATCAAGGAAAATACAGGCTTGTGACAAAAAAATACCTTATAGAAATAATATATATGATTCACAAAAATTTAAGGGATGTAAAAGGAACGAGGGGTTGGATTTTTGAAACCATATGTATTGAGTATTTTTCTGTTTGTTTTAAAATATATCTGTGCCAATTTCCATCAAAATCTAATAAAATCTGTGTATTTTTTAAATTATGGGGTGCTAGGGGGATGAGGGGGTGGTATTGGGGTAGAACGGGTAGGAGGGGTTGGGTTTTTGTAAAACTAATGTCTACAGTATTTTTCTATTTTTTTAATGGTATATCCGTGCATAGTTCCTTCGAAATCTGATAAAAAGTGTGGGTTTGTGTAAAAGTTAAGGGGTGGGAAGAAGAAAAGGGGATGCGTTTTTGGAAACCAAATGTAGGCAGTATATTTCTCTTTGTTTTAAAGTATATGTGTTCACATTTGCATCAAAATCGGATAAAATCTGTAGGTTTTTAAATTATGGCTTGTTATGGGGAAGAGGGGGTGGTTTATTGGTAATTTTTTTTCTTAGGAACCATCACGGACGCACACTTGACAAATCACCAAAGTTTTACCGTAATCGGATGAACGGTTTAGTAGCGCATAGAGAAGATACAAAGAAAAGTACATTCATTAAGGGGGTGGGAAGGGGGAGAGGTTTTTTTTTTTTAAACCATTTGTAGACAGTATTTTTCTGTTTGTTTTAAAGTATATCTGAGCCAATTTCCATCAAAATCGGATAAAATCTGTGTGTTTTTTAAATTATGGGGTGCTAAGGGGAAGAGGGGGTAGTTTTGGGGTAGAACGGGTGAGAGGGGTTGGGTTTATGTAAAACTAATATCTACAGTATTTTTTTTTAATGGTATATGGGTACAAAGTTCCTTCGAAATCTGATAAAATGTGTGGGTTTGTGTAAAAGTTAAGGGGTGGGAAGGGGGAAAGGTGATGTGTTTTTGGAAACGAAATGTAGGCAGTATTTTTCTATTTGTTTTTAAGTATATGTTTTGAAATTTCCATCAAAATCGGATAAAATCTGTAGGTTTTTTCAATTGTGGAGTGTTATGGGGAAGAGGGGGTGGTTTTTTGGAAATTTTATTTCTTAGGAACCATCCCAACGGCACACTTGAAAAATCACCAAAGTTTTACCGTAATCGGATGAACGGTTTAGTAGCGCATAGAGAAGATACAAAGAAAAGTACATTCATTTAGGGGGTCGGGAAGGGGGAGAGGGTTTTTTTTTGTTGGAATCATATGTAAAAAGTCTTTTTCTGTTTGTTTTAAAGTATATCTGTGCCAATTTCCATCAAAATCGGATAAAATCTGTGTGTTTTTTAAATTATGGGGTGTTAGGGGGTAGAGGGGGTGGTTTTGGGGTATAACGGGTGAGAGGGGTTGGGTTTATGTAAAACTAATGTCTGCAGTATTTTTCTATTTTTTTAAATGTTATATGCGTGCAAAGTTCCTTCGAAATATGATAAAAAGTGTAGATTTGTGTAAAAATTAAGGGGTGGGAAGGGGGAAATGGGGTGCGTTTTTGGAAACCAAATGTATGCAGTGTTTTTCTGTTTATATTAAAATATATGTGTGCAAATTTCCGTACAAATCGGATAAAATCTGTAGGTTTTTAGATTATGGGGTTCTATGGGGAAGAGGGGGTGGTTTTTTGGAAATTTTATTTCTTAGGAACCATCCTGGACGTGCACTCGACAACTCACCAAAGTTTCACCGTAATCGGACGAACGGTTTAGGAGCCCATAGAGGACAGACAGACAGACAGACAGACAGACATTGATTTTTATATAATAGAAGAAGATATACCGTATATATATATTTAAATTCTTCTATCTCCCTTTATTTTCAATTATAACTTTTTGAATTAAGCTACACAAAGATTATATTGATTTGTTTCACTTTTATCGCTGGTCAAGCCTATTCCCCCCCCCCCCCTCCCGGCAATTCTACCACTACCACGCGTTTTCCGCCTGTGCTTCATTCATGTGGTAGGTTGGGATGTGACCACATCTTTTTCCCTGCCATATGTCTCACCTCCCACATGACTAAGACTAAAGTCGAAATATTGTGCAATTCATTTGTTTTCGTGTTTTTACGTGTCTCGCCCTACTGCCTTTATCTGTGGTAAGTGACGGGTAACTGTTTATTTTCCCTATCCTATCTTATTTTCAGTAACATATATTCAATTATTTATGTTAATAAGTTGAGAAGTTACTGAATGGCATGAACAAAATTCTGAAGGACAATTTTGGACTGAATATAATTCAAAGCAAGACAAAATTGATGAAATGATACCAATTATAGTAGATTAAATATAAAAATTGGATCAGATGTGATAGAAGAGGTAAGTAATTTATGCTATTTGGCAAGTAAAATTACAACCGATGGCCAAAGCAGGAATGATGTTAAAAGCAGAACAGGAATAGCAAAAAAAGCTTTCATGAAAAGAGAAATCTTTTAGTTTCAGATCTTGGACTTAGAAAGAACTTTTTAAAACTCTATGTGTTGAACACAGCACTTTATGGTAGCGAAGCATGGACTTTAGGAATACCAGAGAGAAAGAATATTGAAGCATTTGAAATGTGGTGCTACAGAAGAATTCTGAAAATTAAGTTGACAAATAAAGTACGAAATGAACTACTTTTGGAAATGATGGGTGAGGAAAGAAGTTTGTGGAAGAAGCTTACAGAAAGAAGAGACAGTATGGTAGGTCATATTTTGAGACATGCTGGATTGGTTAATTTGTTAGTGGAGGGAACAGTCAAAGGTTATACTAAGCAGATAATCGAGGATGTGGGTTGTACATACGGATGAAGAGGTTCAGCAAAAAAAAAAACAATTATCCTAGTTTTTGATGATAGTCATACCATTATCAAATGCGCATTTTTATATGGAGACACTCTACAAATCTCACACATGGCATCAGCATAGAAATGAGAGGTTTTTTGCACTATGGAAAAAATAAATGTGAAATCTCCATACCTTTATTTGATGAATACTAGTTTTCTGCGTTGCTGATATTTCTATCTAGAAGGAAGTCAATCCACATGTTTCTACATTGTGATATCAAAAATTCCATATATATTTACAAATCTCACTCAAGGTATCGGCATAGAAATGAGAGATCTGTGATATGGAAAACTAAATGTTCATCAATCTATTGTAACCCTATTCAATCTATTCTATTTAAATCCTATTTTTCAAAGTTGCTGGTATCATTTTCTAGAATTAAAGCGAAAGATTTTCCGAAAAATAGATCGCGATACCACTAAAACACTGTAAACACTTTCCACCAACACAGGGATTACATCAACCTAAACTGTTTTGTGTTCTCCCTAGGAGTTGTCAGCAAAACGTATCCATTAATAAGCCAGGGTAAATATTTTTTTAATATTAAATTCTTTACATTGGAGATAAGCTAAAATGTTACGAAAACAATTTAGTTTTTGATGTTTTATTTCGCAAATAAATTTTCAGCTTCAACTGCAGATTATTTTACTGATACTTGTAGTTATGTGCACAATTTTTGGTATTTGGCTATAGAAATATTCTAGATACTGATATCAGAGCTATAGAAAATTAATCATTCTTATAAAATAAATTTACAGAAAAATCTTATTTCATTTGTCCGCACTTGAAAAAACCTATTTCCTGTTAGTAATATTGTAGTTGCCAGCACAATGTATGCATCACACAACAGAGTGATGTCATATACAACAGTCATGGAAGTGTTTACATCATCTAAGTCCACATTGCAGAAAGTGGTATGGTGATCTAGAATTAAACCCAATTTTACTTTCTTTGTATATATTTAGTGGCTTTAATGTAAATTCTCTCTCTGATTTTACCGCTTAGAAAAAATGTACCAAATTTCAGACCAAAAGGATAATGGGCTACTTGACACTAACTATGATACCATGAAACCTTAATTTACACTAATAGAGTAAGTTGTAAAGATACCGAAAACCAACTTCATTTGTTGGTTAGGAGTTAAAAATATAATATTTTTAATAAAATAAAAATGCAAAAAGACAGCTATTAGTCACGTGATATGAAACATGAAGTCATATATCAGCTTGCACCAGTTTCAACTCCTGTCTAAACTCCTAAGACCCCTACTACAGCTCCTGGAAATTCCCCTGAATGGGGGGAAATGGACTGTAATCCTTACTCTACACATTACCTTGCTGCAGTACCTGGACACTCCCCCAGATGTGGGGAGACGGCCTGCAGACCAATCTTATCCACTTACCACACTGCAGATCCTGAACACTCCCCTGAATGGGGGGAGATGGACTGTAATCCTAACCCTGATCCTATACATTACCCTGTTGCAGCACCTGGAGAATCCACCATATGGGGGGAGATGGACTGCAGCCCAATCCTTCTTTCCTGCCCCTCAGCAGCCTCTGGACACTCCCCCAAATGGGGGGAGATGGACTGCAGGGCGATCCTTCCTACTAACCCCACTGCAGATTCTGTACACTCCCACAGATGGGGGGAGATGGACTGCAATCCCTACATCCCCAAAGCCAGAAATCCTAGCTACCCTACTGCAGTTCAAGACCACTCCCCCAGATAGGGGCAGTTGGACTGTAATCCAGATCGGCCTCTTGTCCGTTCAGAAACCAAACAATGCCTGACAACCCAACTCCTCTGAATACGCGTATCCTCTTCTGGAACGCTCGCAGACTGAAAAACAAAAAAGCAGAATTGGCGGCGTTTATGGAGTGGCACAGTCTCCGTATTGCTGTTATAAACGAAACACACCTGGGCGCAAAAGATAACTTCCACATGAGCCAATACCGTGTGCACCGTACTGACAGGCAGAACGGTGCACGGGGTGGAGGCACGGCCATGATTATACACACGGACATAGAGCAATCAAACGTAGTGCTTCCCGAGCTAGAGAGGATCGAAGCCACAGCCGTAAAAATCCGGTTTAACGGAGCATACACTAATCTTATCGCAGTCTACAACAGGCCCAATAATATTAGCACGCGTGATATCAGTAGGCTGCTAAATACCGCACCTAGAGTAATAGTCGCTGGAGATCTAAATGCCAAACATTGAAGGTTGGAATTCGCAGCGTCAAAACTCCAACGGCAAGAAACTGTACGAACACTCACTAGAGCACAATTATCTAATACTAGGGCCAAACGAACCGACGTTTGTCCCCCATGTTCGGAGACAAAATCCAGACGTGTTATATATAGCCCGCCTCAAGGGTATAACCCGCACACACGACCTACAGGTTGTAAACGATCTGGATTCAGACCACATGCCAATCATACTCAATACTGAAGGTACACCGCAGAATACTGACAAGCAACGGATGCTAAACTATCGACGCGCCAACTGGACTCTGTTCAAGGAGGTGTTAGATAGTCGCATACCGGACAGACACGAGATTAGCCAACAACGCATTAACGAGTCTGTTGAAATTCTAACTGTTGCCATACAGGAAGCTATGACGAGTAGCATTCCTGAATCAACCCCACACCAGAGACAAATGGCGCTACCTGAGGCAATTACGGGGTTAATCACAACTAGGAAAAGGCTCAGAAGATACTGGCAACGTACTAGGCATCCCATTTATAAAGTGCATATCAACAGACTCAAAGACATAATTAGTCGTAGAATCCAGGAGCACAAAAATCAACAATGGGGGCGTCTGCTCTCGGAGTTGAACACTGACACCTCTGACCGCTCCGTGTGGTCTTTAGCTCATCACTTCACTCGTGAAGCACATCATACACCCACCCTACAGGGGCTGGACGGACTTGTCTATTCTTCCGAGGGCAAGGCGGAGCTGATGGCCACAACACTAGTAGAGTCTTTTCGACCAAACGTAGATCCTTCCGATCCTGCGTTTACATTGGAAACGGACCAGATGGTGACACAGCTGTTAGCCCAACCGGTTCGCGAGTATCCGCGTAGGGCAACTTCCGATGAAATCTCATGGGCTATACAGCACTCGGACGCTAAAAAAGCACCTGGTCCGGATGGTATTCAGAACCGTGTTCTTAAACAGCTCACGGGGAAAGTGATAGAGTACCTTACAGACATCGTGAATGCCATCTTACACAACCACTATTTCCCCGACCGATGGAAGGAGGCCAAAGTGATAATGTTCAGAAAGCCGGGGAAAGATCCATCTTCACCCAACAACTACCGGCCGATTAGCTTACTCAACTCCCTTAGCAAAGTTGTTGAAAAAGTCATACTCAGACGCCTTACACAACATATAAAGGACAATAACATTCTGAAGCCGGAGCAATTCGGCTTCAGAAAGCACCACTCCACAACACAACAATCAATGCGTGTTGTTGAGCACGTAACAAGGGGGTATAACCTGTCTGCGTCTACCGGGGCTGTGTTCCTGGACATTGAGAAGGCGTTAGATCGTCTTTGGCACAACGGCCTCATTCGTAGACTCAGTGACGACGGATTCCCGGACGGACTGGTGCGCCTAATACACTCTTACCTCACTAACCGAACGTTCCACGTCTGCGTTGACAACAAGAACTCCACACCTCAGGAGATACAAGCAGGAGTGCCTCAAGGAAGTTTAATAGGCCCTCCGCTCTTCACAGAATACGTCAATAAAGCTCCGACCACAGCCAAAACGATGCAAGCTATTTATGCTGACGATACCGCCTATCTTGCACAGTCACAGCAACCATCTCATATAAACAGTAGATTACAGCACGCGCTTAACGTAGTTGAACCTTGGCTCACACGATGGCGAATTAAAGTCAACGTAGCTAAATGCGAGGCACTCCTATTTACACGAAGACCTAAGCAAAAACGCATTCACGAAAACTGTCGACCGCTAACACTACACAATCAACCAATACATTTCCGGAATGAAGTTAAATATCTTGGAGTCAAATTTGACGCGAAGCTAACATGGAAGCTCCATATAGAACACATGGTTAATAAAGCAAACATTAGACTCAAACAGCTATACCCTATGCTAAACAGACAAAGCACACTACACCGAGGTAATGCCCGAACAATGTACTTAGCACTCATTCGGCCACTCATGACGTATGCAGCTCCGGTTTGGGGTTACGCCGCTAAGTCTCACATTAGGAGACTGCAATTAATCCAAAACAAAGTACTCAGGATCATAGCAAATGCTCCTTGGGGAACACGAACAACAGATTTACACCGAGATTTCAGACTCGAGCCAATACAGCAAGTAATTAAGAAGCTTGCCATAAACCTGTACGGGAAATCCCAAATGTCGCGAAATCCTTTGATACGCACTATAGGCAGTTACGATCACAACCACAGATTTAAACACCCACCGCTGAAAATATTGCTCAACAGATAGGAAAAAACTAATGCATAAACAAGTAAGAAATCTGTTGACTGCATCAAGGGCCACTGGGGTTAGGGTCCCATTCCCTAACCAACCTGCAAAGTGATCACTGGGCTAAGGAAAGTGGTTACAGTGCGATCGCAGGTGCAGAAGGCAGCCACATATAACAAGAAATCAATCCACAAACAGCATTAGTACAGTATCTGGCGTGGTAAACACCGCGGGGGTGACGGTTGTCGTGGCAGGCTAGCGCGATGCATCCTGCTCCAATATTTCCTGGAATGAGCATGGTGGGGTTGTCTTTCCCGGTGGCGATGACACGTGCTGGCGGGGGTGGTCATGGCGGTGGTGTCCGTCATTGTCCTAAAGCCCGGGCAAGTACTGTGGCTGTCGTCATAACCCTTACCGTGTACTCCCGGGATGAGGAAAGGCTCTGCGCGTTGCGGCGGTTACGCTCTGGCGCCCTGGCGGTGCGAATCACGTCTCACCAACACTTACAACACCTGTTACACACAACTGTTACTAATATAACGATTCGGCATGTTCCAGGACCATCTCAACAGCAGCGACGGCGAGCGGCACCAGCTGACAACCTCAGCGGCGGTGTGTGGACCAGCTGTAGTTGTTACATGATGCCATATCCTAACAAAACTAACAAACCCTTCATACATCCAACCTTGTAGCATAGAATCTGTTGCGGTACTGGCAGTATCTTAGCCAGCCACTCTTATTCCCTACCTAACTATCGCAGAGGTTTTTTTCCCAGGGGTAAAACCTTGGCACTTTTTTCCCTCTGCCCTGTCTCTTCTTTCAAAAGTTTCTGTCTATCTTATCCGAAGGACCCATGTAAACGGGCGGATGCCTGGACGCATGGAATACATCACAATCCCGTTCCTGTGATCACCTATAGAATTACTAACTTAATGCATGTGCAGAGGCGAGCAGTACTTAACAGGAAGGCCGCCATGCGTGGAGGAGCGGGTTTTGGGTGCTCCCCCAAATTTAACAAAAATCAACTCCTGTGTATTTATGTTTGTTGACAATCTTTCCGTCGCTTATTTAAGGTTTCAGAGCTGGTTGTAAAACAATTGTTCTATTTATACTCAAAACAGAAGTTGGTTTTATCAAGGCAAATAGCTCTAATTTGTCCAGAATCGACATGACGATGCTACGAATGTTTTTTGCATCAAATAGCGATTCTTGCTCCGCACAATTCCGGAATGTCAAAATGTCCAAGTAAGTATATCTATTATGTTATACATAACATATTACAATAAAATGTTAGAATATATGGTAGTTTAGAAGCGTGTGTGTGTTAATGGAGCTTTTTACTTAATACAAATCTGTAATTTGTGATTTTAATCAGTGGGTCTACATTTTGAGTAATTTCGAATATTTCACTGTAGTATGTTTTAAAATGTGTTTAATATGACTGTTGCTTCGAAGAAGCATGTGTAGTTGTTAATCGTTAATGTAATTACAATTTAAAAAATCCTTGAGTGATTTCTTCAACTATTTTTTGCCGCGCTGGGTTAGTTAGTTAAAAGTCCGTTTACATTCGTTCGACACTATTTTTCCAGCAGTAATGTTATGAATACAAAGCTTTTTCTTTCTATATTAGTGGTTATACATGTTGTATAATTAGAAATTTATTTTGATCACATTTTCTAAGAAAGCCGCAAACTATCCTCCTCAGGTCAAAATATTTTTCGATATTCATTGAAGCGGGTTTCTACGATAACCGTGGCACCACAATTTGATGATAAATTCTTATGTAACTCGACGAGACAAATCGAAAGTGAAGAATAAATTTTTTTGATATGTCGCTTAATTCTCGAGATATACTGTCTAAAAAGTTACGTGATTAGTTCAAAATGCGGCCAGACCAGAAGAAAATTTTTGCAAAAGCCAAATTCGATGATAGATTCTTCTGCAAGTCTAAGAGACAAATTGAAAGTAAAAAAATATATATACATATTTTTTGATATCTTACTTATTTCACGATATTAAGGTAGCTAGGTAGAATGCAACCTGGACTAGAAAAAAATTCTGTCAAAGCCACAAGGAACTACACGCTGCACATGCACAATAGATGTTTATTATCTCCCTAGTGGTTGTGATTAGGTTGAAATACGGGCTGGACCAGAATAAAAATGTTAGCAAAGGACAACGAACCTGTAGCTGAAAAGCCGTGTACTCACTAGCGAGCTGTAACTGTAACGGTTGCACGTTACTGTTACCAAATGCAATAGTGAGTATGTGGCTCGCGAGCCTGGCGGGGGCGGAACGCATTGCATTCGCAGCGAGCCGACAAGAAACGCGTCCACATTATGTAACTGTAACCGTTGCAAGTTACTGTTACCGTGAACTATGAGTACGAGGCTCACGAGCCTGCTGCGAATGGAACACGTTGCATTCGCAGCAAGCCAACGACTGTTGGTTTTTGCTGCGAATCAAAGGGCGCTCGCAGTACATTCGTGGACGTCGAGAGTGAAGGTTGTTGCACGCTGCGAACCTATCAGTATCCTCAAGCGTCATGAGTGAATGGACAAAAGATAATAGCTGATAGAAGCCTATCATGAAAGCAGTGTCCTATGGAATCCCAAGTATTGGCAGCCTTAATTTTGCAAGGCTAAATAAACCTTTAAATAAATAAAATTATTTCAATTATTATTATTGATCATTAATAAACAAAAGATTTATTTGTAGGTGGAGGGCCTCAATGGTAACACAAAAACTGACAGTGACGCTGAACTACGTGAACCATTCAATAAAAAGCTAAAATCAGATCCGAAATTACAAATGCTGGAAGAGGCTTTCGGAATACTGAAAAATGCGGTAGATAAACCTAAACAGGATACGGAACTACGGTCTTTCTTTGGTTTTATACAGGAAAAACTATACCAAGGAAATAAAAAATGCAATTCAACATGAAATATTTCAAATAATTATGCGAGCTGATCAAGGACATCTTAACTCCATACAAAATTATGGTTATTACTCCACTACACAGAGCTCCACACCCTTCAGCTTCTTCCTCCACTATAAATCCAGATATAGTTTGCCCTTCCACTTGTTCCCCAAATCAAAACCAACAAAAACTCCTCTGCACAACCCGCCATACTTCCCGTACAGCAACAATAGCGAGTATTCATCAGAATTGAGTTTAGAAAATTATATGTGATTTTTTAAAAAATAAATTGCATTATTATTATTGAATAAATGATTGCCTTGATTTTTTTCTTTCAAAGCTCCTATCAGTGCCTGGCACACTTCAGGGACAATTGAGCTTATGACTTGTTTGGAAATGCGAAAAAGATATTATAAACTTGTAAAAGAATCACCAGAAGTACCACACATGGAGGTAGGAATAGAGGGGAGACCAGGTGTCGCTTAAACTTTGAAGCAGTCTGTCTCCGGAGCCGCCATCTTCGTGAGTTCAAAACATCGGTCTGTTTTCATTAGCTTCCTGCTGTGAACATTTCAAGGTGTTTTATAATGCCAAATTGTGTTGCCTATGGTTGCACAAACAGACCAAGAAAAAAACAACCTGGAATAACATTCCATAGGTAAGTCATGTTGAAATTATTGTTCTTGAAGTATTTGTAGTGCGGCGTCTGCAAGACATAATAGATGCCATTTTTGATTTACAGTGCATGTTAAAAATGTTTATTCACAGCTCTCAATTAGACGACAGTGTTAACAAATATTTGCAGATGCAGAGAACCATTTTATCTTACTATTTTTCACGTGTGGATCAAGTTTACATCACGATGAAGCAAATACATTATTCTATGTGCTTTAGTCCAGTTGTACCTAATTTTTTTTGAAAGTGTTTGATGAAATTAATTGTGATAATTTGTGATATGCGATCTAGTAATCGTAATGAAGTACGTTTTGTTGTTATCTGAAATGTAATTCGCAATACGTTTAAAGTGTTTGGATGCATTTGCATCGTTTAACTCTTTAGCAGCAACATTAAGTCAAATTGTGATTAGGTTGAAATGCAGCCTGTTGCAGAATATTCTTTTTACAGCATAAGGAACAAATTATTTATTTGTTATTAGTAATTTATTGAGCACATTGTTAGTGACACAAGCTTGCGACTTTTGATATATAGTAGCAAGATAATTGCACTGGCCAGTTTTATCATTACAATGATTATGAATTCTTATGTAACTTAAGGAAACTAATTGAAAGTAAAGAACAAAATTTTTTGATATCTCGCCTAGTTCTTTTTTTTTTTTGGTCCATGCTGCATTTCGATCTAACCACCTCACTTTTGAGACATTGTATCTCAAGAACTAACGAAATATCAACACATATATCATAGGCTTCCGCGGCCAGGGTCAGTTGATTCTTGGCTATCCGGGTGGCGCCGCGTCATGTTCATCGTAGCCGACGTTTCGACCGTCATTCTGGGGTCTTCTTCCTGGGCAGAACTGCGTCTTCGTTCAGTGAGTGGTCATGTTTTATAGGCGAGGCCAGCGCCCGTCTGGATGTTTCGATGTGCCCGGCCAATCAAAAGGTCCGAGCCGTCACGTGTTTAGTCTGCCTGGAGGGGGCTTGCGTGGTCTGGCAGGAGGTGACACGTGACATGTCCTGTTCGCACCAGCGAGCGACATCGTGTAATTTCAGCCCGTTGTCCTCGTTAATATTGTTTGGGCATTTAGCAATTTCTAATGCCTCCTTTACCATCCTTGGCCACCATTTATCCTCGCGCACTATCAGGGTGGTATTTTCGAAGTCTATGGCGTAATTTGTTTCGGCTGCATGCCGTGCAATGGCGGATTTGTCAAAGTTGTTAGATTTATAATCGCGGATGTGTTCGCGCAGCCTCTCTCTTATAGTGCGCCCCGTCTCTCCTATGTACATCCGACCACAGGTGCACGGAATCTCATAGACCCCGGCCACCTGTAGTGGAGGCAGCCTGTCCTTAACCTTGACGAGCTGGTTACTGACCTTGCTGTGCGCTTTGTAGACAGGTTTTATATCAACTTTTTTAAACAGCTTCCCGATTCTGTCAGTAACTCCTCTTATGTAGGGTAAGACAACTACTTGGCGTTCCTGAGAAGTGGCTTGATTAGACGTTGAATTGGCGTCTTTGTCTGTTGTACCTGCATGCAATGCCTGTCTAATACAACGATTGTGGTAGCCGTTGGACTTGAATGTGTGTTGCAGCGCTTCCAACTCCGTCGTCAAACTATTTGCGTCACACACTTTCGTCGCTCTGGTACACAAGGTCGTGAGGACGCCTCTTTTTGTCGCTGGATGGTGGTGCGATTCGGCGTGTAGATATCTGTTTGTGTGTGTCGGCTTCCGGTACACTGAGTGTCCAAGGTTCCCGTCGTCACGTTTGGTTACTAGCACGTCTAGGAACGGCAGATGTCCTCGGTCCTCCATTTCCATGGTGAATTTAATTTTAGGATGTGCTTTATTTATAAAATCCACGAATCTGTCAAGCGCACTTCATCCATGGGGCCACACAACAAATGTATCGTCAACAAAGCGTAACCACAGACGCAGTTTGAGGGGCGCGTTTTCCAAAATTTCCGTCTCCAGTTCCCCCATATAGATGTCCGCCGCTATCGGCGAAAGCGGTGAGCCCATCGCCGCTCCTTCCACTTGGGCGTAAAATTTCCCATCGTACTGGAAGAACTTTGATTTAAGACAAAACTCGGCTAGGCCCGCCAATTCTTCTGAGATGTTAAGTGCCGATAGCTTCGTGCGTATTACTGTCACTGCTTCTTCCATAGGTACGTTGGTGTAGAGCGACACAACATCAAAGCTCACTAGAATGTCCGTTTCTTCGATTTTGAGTGATGATATTATTTCTACGAAGTGTGAGCTATTTCTGACAGTCGAAGCGATGCCTTCTGACAAGGGTTTTAGTTTGTCGGCGACATAGCGGGCTAGTGGATGAGTCGGAGAGTTAATTGCGCTGACGATCGGCCGTAAAGGAACTTCTGGCTTATGTATTTTTGGCAAGCCATAGAACCGAGGAGTAGAGGTGTTGTTTCTCTTCAGTTTAGCCTTGATTTCTTGTTCCATTTCTGAAGAGTTATTGACAAGAGATGCCACTTCAGACCTCAGTTTACATAGAAGGTTCCTATCTAGTGGGGAATATGTCTCATCTTCTAAAAGGGTCACAACCTTATTGTGGTAGTCTTCCGATTTCATCAATACTGATGCGTTTCCCTTATCTGCCGGAAGTACCACAATGTCCTCGCGTTGGCGTAGTCTGTTCAATGCTAGTTTTTCTTCTCGCGGAAGATTGCTGCGAGGGAGTCTCGCGTCGAATTTCGTCTGCCTGTTCCGTGTTTAACTTCCCTACTGCACTCTCTACCCCTGCGACTATGTCCAACGTCGGCAGTTTCGAAGGTACCGGAGCAAAGTTTAGTCCTTTAGCCAGCACAGAGTTGGTGGCTGCATCTAGTACTTCCCCAGTTAGGTTTACAACCGTATTCTTCGTCTCCACCTTTGTAGTTTCCGGGTGTTGTAGACTTTTCAGTTTTCCGAACTTGCGTATATGTCTTGTTCTTGTATTTTCATGGATATTCTCTGCGGATTTTGCAGTGGGTGCGTCGGGCGTCATCCAATCGGCATAAGAAAGAAGACTAGCGAGTTCTAGGTGAATATGGAATATTTTCCCTTCGATATGAGCCAGCTCACTTCTAGTCTGATGTATCCTTTCTCTCAGTAATGCAAAACCCGTGTTGCGCAGAATTCTAAGAGTGGCTCTTGTGTTGAGGTGGTGACGAATCTTGAGGAAAGTCGGGAGCACATCCTCGTCTCTGCATCGAAGTAAAAACGTTAGTTGACAAAGTTTCCAGGTCCGTGTCTCACGTAGTTTAGATAAATTCCCGTGTCCGATAAAATATCTTCTCCCCGTAGAGTTGAGTCAAATGTAATCGTAGGCTTCCGCGGCCAGAGTCAGTTGATTCTTGGCTGTCCGGGTGGCACCGCGTCATGTTCATCATAGCCGACGTTTCGACCCTCATTCTGGGGTCTTCTTCCAGGGCAGAACTGCGTCTTCGTTCAGTGAGTGGTCATGTTTTATAGGCGAGGCCAGCGCCTGTCTGGATGTTTCGATGTGCCCGGCCAATCAAAAGGTCCAAGCCGTCACGTGTTTAGTCTGCCTGGAGGGAGCTTGCGCGGTCTGGCGGGAGGTGACACGTGACATGTCCTGTTCGCACCAGCGAGCGCGAGGCGTCGTGTAATTTCAGCCCTTTGTCCTCGTTAATATTGTTTGGGCGTTTAGCAATTTCTAACGCCTCCTTTACCCTCCTTGGCCACCATTTATCCTCGCGCACTCAGAAGAATTGGCGGACCTAGCCAAGTTTTGTCTTAAATCAACGTTCTTCCAGTACGACGGGAAATTTTACGCCCAAGTGGAAGGAGCGGCGATGGGCTCACCGCTTTCGCCGATAGCGGCGGACATCTTTATGGGGGAACCGGAGACGGAAATTTTGGAAAACGCGCCACTCAAACCGCATCTGTGGTTATGCTTTGTTGACGATACATTTGTTGTGTGGCCCTATGGATGAAGTGCGCTTGACAGATTCCTCTATTTTATAAATAAAGCACATCCTAAAATTAAATTCACCATGGAAACGGAGGAACGAGGACAGCTACCGTTCCTAGATGTGCTAGTAACCAAACGTGACGACGGGAACCTTGGACACTCAGTGTACTGGAAGCCGACACACACAAACAGATATCTACACGCCGCATCGCACCACCATCCAGCGACAAAAAGAGGCGTCCTCACAACCTTGTGTACCAGAGCGACGAAAGTGTGTGACGCAAATAGTTTGACGACGGAGTTGGAAGCGCTGCAACACACATTCAAGTCCAACGGCTACCACAATCGTTGTATTAGACAGGCATTGCATGCAGGTACAACAGACAAAGACGCCAATTCAACGTCTAATCAAGCCACTTCTCAGGAACGCCTAGTAGTTGTCTTACCCTACATAAGAGGAGTTACTGACAGAATCGGGAAGCTGTTTAAAAAAGTTGATATAAAACCTGTCTACAAAGCGCACAGCAAGGTCAGTAACCAGCTCGTCAAGGTTAAGGACAGGCTGCCTCCACTACAGGTGGCCGGGGTCTATGAGATTCCGTGCACCTGTGGTCGGATGTACATAGGAGAGACGGGGTGCACTATAAGAGAGAGGCTGCGCGAACACATCCGCGATTATAAATCTAACAACTTTGATAAATCCGCCATTGCACGGCATGCAGCCGAAACAAATCACGCCATAGACTTTGAAAATACCACCCTGATAGTGCGCGAGGATAAATGGTGGCCAAGGAGGTTAAAGGAGGCGTTAGAAATTGCTAAACGCCCAAAGAATATTAACGAGGACAACGGGCTGAAATTACACGACACCTGTCGCTCGCTGGTGCGAACAGGACATGTCACGTGTCACCTCCCGCCAGACCGCGCAAGCCCCCTCCAGGCAGACTAAACACGTGAGGGCTCGGACCTTTTGATTGGCCGGGCACATCGAAACATCCAGACGGGCGCTGGCCTCGCCTATAAAACATGACCACTCACTGAACGAAGACGCAGTTCTGCCCAGGAAGAAGACCCCAGAATGACGGTCGAAACGTTGGCTACGATGAACATGACGCGGCGCCACCCGGACAGCCAAGATTCAACTATCAATATATACTTTCGATTTGTCTCATCGAGTTCCTTAAGAATTCATCATGAGATTGTGGCACCATGGTAATGATAGAATCCCCTTGCACTAATGCTGCTGGCAAATTTAAATAGGTATCCACTACCATTGCAATATCTTCTGAGTAAGCCATGAATTCTTTTGAAGGTTTCAGTTGTTTTAAAGTCCTTACCATTCTGCTATGCTATTTTTAAAATTTCATATAAGACTTGCTTTTGTTTTTAAATAGGTCTAGACCTAATTTTCTAGATTTTGTAATCTTTCCCATCAAAGATTTTAAAATTACTGAAATGGAATGTGGAAATATAATCTATTTGAACATAAACCAAAATTTAAGGACTTTAGGTACAAACAGTTTTGTTACTTATTCATATTAAAAAGAACTACTGCTGTGTAGCCATTACATAGAATATTTTTTCTTTGATACAGGTTTCCAAAGAATGAAGATCTACGATCAAAATGGACCAAAGCTTGCAGGAGGCAAAATTGGTTGCCAACTAATTTCAGTTTTTTCTGTTCAGCTCATTTTTCAGAAGATCAAATGGATAGAACATCACTGCCATCAACAAGACTGAGAGAAAATGCAGTACCAAATGTTTTTTCTGAAAAAGTGTTTCGTAGAAGTGTTCGCACTAATGTCTGTTAATTTTTTTAAAATGAAGTAAATATTTTGAAAACAGAAACCATAGTTGTACGAATGTTACTGAGTGAAAATATATTCAGTCAGCTCAATCAGCACTCTCAAAACCAAGGTGTGTTACACAACCACACAGCCCTGCTTATAAGGGCAGTTATAAGAAATTATTTATCACTTAGGTTTAACTACTGGGGCAAGAACTACGTAAAGAAAGGAGATTCAATTAGGAATAAATATACAAGATTGATTTTGTTTGAAAGTCAATAAATTCTTTCTTTAAGAATTTTATCAATTTTGATTACTGAATGAGGAGCATTTTCTACATACATTTTCAATAAACTGCCAGTAGTTTGTGTAAATGTAGGTGACATAATTAACGTACCATGTATTCCATGAGTGTACAGCTTCTGGTAAATGTGTTATTTTGTTATGCAGTTGTTTAATGTACTACGTATGCTATGCCTATACTTCTTCTGATGTGTGTAATTTTTTAATATGCAATTGTTTATCTGTAAATTGACAACTTTCGAAATCCCACAGAGCCAGTCTCTTATATTGGGATCAATGGAAATTGAATGTATTGTATTGTATTTGAACCTCTTTCAAAATAAATACAAATCATTTTTGGTTAATATTTGAAATGCACACTTATTGATGTAGTTGAGATCTTTGAATTATTGCAAATATAAGAGGTAATTGTGCTCTTTTATGACGAGTTCTAAAGAATTAAACCTACAGAAATTGACTATTCCCGTTTTAAAAAATAATTTTAAGTTGAAGTGGAACACATGATCTAGTCACAATTCCGCTACTAATCTAATTACCCTCTTATTATTTTTTTAATTATGTTATATACTTTGAGAGTTTAATGCTCCTGCATATACTTCTGCAATTGACGAATTGTAATTTTAAATTCCTGTATCATTTTTGGCATACTATTCATCACTTGCTAATTTATTCAAATCCCTGACACCTACACCCACTACCTTATGTTTGAAATAGAATGCCATCTTGTGGATATCATTGTCATTTCCCTTCCATAGACTACTCTAATTATTCCCAGGGACGTAGCTACTATGGGGCTAGACGGTGCAGCGCACCGGGGCCTCTATGCTCAGGGGGCCCCCAAGCATACCTCAGGGGCTCCCAAGCACAGTTCAGAGGGCCCACGGGCCTTCACGGCAAACTGGCGATCTTTTTTTTAGCTCTACCATCGTCTAAGGCGGCCCCTGAGACACTGGGAGCCCCTCACAAAGGGCCCTCACTGCTCAGGGGGCCCCAGCCTCAGCTCAGAGGGCCCCTACCAGCAACACAAAGCAAAAACAAGGTCATCCATCTGACCTGAGGGCCAAAATAATTTTTTTGCACCGGGGCCCTTGTTGACATAGCTACGCCACTGATTATTCCACCAATATCTTTTCACACTCCACCACCAATATATGCCTTGAACACTCCCAGCTGCTCTTCCCCTCCTTCCTCCCAATACAGTGCTTTTATCATATCGGATCTTGACTCCTGCAATAATTTGCACTAACAAATTCAGCTGCTCTTTGCATGCCCTTCAAATCCTCTGTTTGATACCTAGAATGTGGATCCCAAACTACACCACCATATTCAAGCAATGGTCTGACCACAGTTTCATAATCCAATTCCGCAACTTCTCTGTAATATCCTCTTATCACCCTTTTGTAAAATTTTCCTACCATATTCCCAATGTGCTTTTCCCAGTTGCGATTGTTATAAAATGTTAGGTCAAGATATTAACAATCAAGCCTTCAACAATCAACCCTTTACTTGGGTCTAGGCCATTAGAAGTGGGAAAAAAATGGGGGGGATGAATTCAGCCATGACCTACTGATGGAACCATCCCGGCATTCACCTGGAGTGATTTGGGAAAGACTTTTTTTTCTTATGGCTTTACATCTCGTCGACGTTGAGGCGGGAAAGGGCAGGTGTCAAGGAACGGGAAGGAATTCGACCATGCTCTTTTGACAGAACCATCCAGGTATTTACCTGGAGTGATTTGGGGCAACTGTCAAAAACCCAAATCTAGGTGGCTGCACGGTGATTCGAACCCACATCCCCCGAATGTGAGGCCAGAAGGTAAACCGTTCACCCACTACGCTGATTCGCACCAAGTAAGTTCCCATAAGAAGATACATTTAGAATTAAATGTCTAGAACGTGAAATTTATTTGTCAATCCTTAATAATACTAGGGATTTATTCAAAGATTTCAAAATAGCAATATGACCCTCTTCTGTTTTTTTTTTTTTTTTTTTTTTTTTTTTTTTTCCGGCTGTAAGCAGAAAATAAGAAGTTTTATTTCTGCATACAAAATTCCTATCAAAAATTATTTGGCAGTTGTTTTTCTTAAATTTTAATGTTTGTAGGTTATATCAAAAAGGGTATTTATAAATGTGACCCCCATAAGACTTCATTTGTGTTTCTTGACCCTACCAATATGGCGACCTCCCCACTCCACCGCTCTCCTCTCGGCGTCACGTCGTTGTATGGAGAAGGTCCCTTATGTGGTCTCCTCTCTTTTCTTTGCTCCATGGTACCACAGCGTGACAGATAATCTGTCTTGAACCGACACTGCATCTCGGTACGAAGAGTTTCTTCGTTCTATCTTGGGCCCAATTACGTTCATTAGATATTCAAAATTAGTTGGCGATATTCTCGTGAAATTTTTGTAATGACCACTCATTTGTTGATTTCTTAAAAGAAGAATTAGATCACTTCTTTCTCTATACATTCCATGAATACGTCATCTTTGTGGCCGTCATCCAGTAAAGCATCTACAAGCATGCTGCACAAGAGAGAGACACTTCGTCCGACATCGCGGAGCTCCAAACGAACACTGCGGATAGAGTCAGCTTGTCGTTATGGTTGCAGTGATCGTACACACTAGAACCTCGTAACTGTATCCGTTTGGTTACAGTTACAGCTCGCTAGTCAGTACGCTCAATGAGGTGGATCGGTGTTCGTCACGAGTTCGTTTCACGCGTCCACACTAGAACGTGGTTACTGTATCTGGTGGTTACTGTATCTGCTGGTTACAGTTACAGCTCGCTAGTGAGTACCCGGCTTAACTGATTTCTGACATTCGATATTTTGAGATATCAATAAAAATTATTCTTTCCTTTCGGATTGTTTCATGAAGTTACATAAGAATTCATCATCAAATTGCGGCCGGTTGTGATAGTCCTGCCTATGATACTTCATGTAATTTTCCATATTGTTTGTCAACTGTACTACATTTACTGTACGCATTTACAACAAACGGCGTTTAACGTCTGAAGTTGTAATTAATTTATCGATAATATTTTAAGTTTTTCACATAACAAAACATTGATTTACATACCATATTAAACATAATAAAATATTATGTCAAAACAGACCTCACAAAAATATATTGAAGACTTTGTAGGCAAATATGCTAGGTCGCGTCGTGCTAGCTTTATCCATTTCTTCGGCATGATTTCTATGTGTGGCAACAAAAAAAAAAAAAATTGTTTGGTGTTTTAAATGTGTTTACACACTGAGGCTCTACCCACCACTTGTAAACCGTAGAACTAATTTTATCCTGGAAATAAGGAAACCGCCCGTTTGTTTGTACCAGCACGAGCAGAGATGTAACATCACAGGAGAAGACATGACAGCTGGGAGCGTTTTGGCGCCAATATTCAAATTAACAGACAAAAATGCAAATTTTGCATTTGCCTGTTTGTTATTTTTTTATTTTTTTTTTCAAGAAATAACATTTTTGGGGGGAGGGGGTTATAGTAGATACCCAGCTACAATATTGACTACTTTCCCAAAATTAGTCAAGCACACCAATCCTTGTAGGTTTCCTGGCATTGTATGACAATTATTTTTTCTTTTGGGAGACCTCAGAAATCTATCACTAGCAAGTATGATCCCCAGTGATGCATCATAGTCTTTGCTAACCATTATGTATACCCATTCGCCTATTCCTCATCTGTCGCTACTACTCTTTCCCCCTTCTCAAGAATTTCTTCCCACCGCCAAGACTTTGCCCCTATAACTGGGATCCACAGAATACGATAAAAGTAATGTAATAGTGCCATCTGGAAGTTATACTAGAAAACTGCATTTCTGAAATATTTTACTTACATTTAATTGTAATGGAGCATGTGATATTTTGGCAATTTGCCTATACAGCTATTTTATTATGTTGACGCTTTAGGGCATGTCAAAATTATTTTCTCTCTTCTTGTTAATTGTTAAATTCTTAGAATGTAATTTCACCACCCATCTACCCACAAAACAGCCACTGTGTCATAATATCAAATGACTAGTGTATTTATGCAAATTCCTCTGCTTAACCACATTGTAGAGAATATGGGGTCACTCCTGGAGAACTAGGTATAAGAAAGAAGATCTTGCCACTGCAGTTGATGCAGCAGAGAATAGCATCTTCAAGGATGAGAGATTCCGTGCAAACAACTGAAATGATAGATGAGAATTTAATAGGCATACAAATATGGGTTCTGAAGCATCAAAATCTCATATGTACCTGTCAGTGCAATTGGGGAATTGGGTTTTGCTAAGCATTCTTTTTTTTTTATCTGCTTAACGTCTCTCTAACAGTGAGGTCTTTAGAAACGGGAAAGGATGTGGGGCAAGGAATGGAAAGGAATTCGGCCATGGCCTTTTGAAGGAAGCATCCCGGCATTTGCCTGGAGTGATTTGGGAAACCATGGAAAACCCAAATCTGGATGCCCGGACGGGGATTCGTACCGCCGTCCTCCCAAATGTGAGGCCAGAACGCTAGCCGTTACACCACCACGCTCGGTTTGCTAAGCATGACCTGCACCTAAACATGAAGGGAAAGGTTACATTAATTTAAGAAATAACACAAGAATTAAGGGAGAATGCCATCAGCTAAGACTGGTATCCGTGCCGTAACTTTTTTTTTTTTTTTTTTTTTGATTAAAGTGAAAATGTAAGATTGCTTGAAATAACAAAAGTAAATTGGACTGAAATTTTTGTGTCAAATCCCTCCAAAAATATAAAGCAGTTTTAGTCAATTTTCAGAATAGAATCTGCTTACAAAGAATCACTGCAACAGAAAAATTTGATTCAGGATTGTATTAGGGCAAACAAGATGTAAATTTGTTAGGAAGCAATAGTGTAGGTTTAAAAAATAAAATTGAAGGAATGAAACAGATACCTGGGAATATCAGTTAACAGCTAATCTAGGCAGGACACACTGGGGAAAATAAAATTGAAGGAATGAAACAGATACCTGGGAATATCAGTTAACAACTAATCTGGGCAGGACACACTGGGGAAGTTGTAGGTAAAAGGTTCAGAGTATTGCATCTCATGGAGAGGATAGTGAATGAATATGCCAGGAAGCAAAAGAGATGGGTTACCAAACTTAAGTCAGGCCTTTGCTAAAGTATTGTGGGATCCACACTATGAGTATCAGGTATTACAGTTGGAGAGGGTTCAGAGGAGACAAAAATTTAAGATACGGTACAGCGTCAACAATAGACGCCCACCATTTCTGATCATACTATTCAAGCCAAAGATAGCATCTGTACTATGCTGAAGACAAACCTTTCAAGGAAAAGTGCAAGTCATCAATGAAAACTAAATTCCTTGCATATTGTTCCATAACAAAGTGAGAGTTTTTTCTTTTTGATCCAAGCTGGAACCCAATAACCACACCAGTATATTACATTCAAAAATCAATTAATTAGAATTACATACATATTCATTGCTGTAGAGTGGTATCTTTGGTATGAATGAAATGGTGTATGTCTGTTGTGTGAAAGCTGTACCATGTTGTAACTTCCAAGTGGCAACACATCTATGTACATTTCTTTTGATTTTATGTACACTTTAGGTCCTCAGGAATCAGTGTGCAAAATTTCAAGTGAATAGCACAATTTCTTCTTACCACATTCTTATTGTAACACTGCCAAGTTTTCATTTGTAAGTAGGGGTGTGAAGGACTAAAATTATCCAATGAACTATATACTTCAGAGATTGCAATTCCACTATAACAACATTCACTAATGACATCATAATACTGATGTAGTCAATCATAAGACATATTATTTTCAAGCAGTAATTTGATTGTAATATACCATGGACAAGCATAACGCTGTTAAATGTACTTCGAAATGTATTTCTAGTGGTGTCCTGCGTTTGACTGCCGCAGTATTATGAAGCCAATTTCTAGCGGAATCGCAATCTCCAGGGTATGAAAGTCTTCATGATAAAAAAAACTGTAAAAATCATAGTTTGGTATGAAAGGAAATTATCACTGGGCCATTAGCCCCATCACTATCAATAACAACTTTAGGCAATTATGTTTTAAAGAGTTATCCCCCCCTAACTGAGTATATCAACAGAGTGGTAAAACAGTTATGATTGTTTTTGCTTAAAAAACAGGGCTTCTGTGAAGGTTTACTTCCTAAGCAGAAAGTGACAACTGTTTTGACAGGGTTGGTGCAACTACATTTGGCTTACAGACAGTTTCCAAAATTGTTAAATGAATATTATTATAGTATCTGTATCCTTAAATTATAAGACAGTTAAATTGAATAATAAATTACCTGAACTGCGGTGGTTACATGGCAAGGATTGAGTATATAAATCATAGTTCTGGTGGCAAATTTGAATCCTATTTCTATTCCAAAAATTAGTGACATTATTACAAGTAAAACTCGTAAACCCGTCCGATCTTTGCGTACATGCGTAACACATCCAGGTACAGTCAGGTGTTTGTAACTCCACACTATCAACATAGAGGCGAACATAAATGCCAGCAAAGTATCAGTCACTTTCCGCATCGGAGATAAGAACTTGATACATTCTGGTCCTCCGTTGCTTGGCACCGAAGGGTCGACACCACTTACTGCCCAACCAAACATTTAACCAAATTCTCGTAAACAACCAAACCGCTAACCGCTTCAACTGCAACCAAAGGTAATATATACATAAATAGACTAAACCGGCAAATTCAGAGATAATTTAGTATTAATGCAATCCCAATTTTAGGAGGTTGCAGGAGTAGCATCTCCGGTTGTTTACTGCTTTCAATGAGTTCCTGAATTAAAATAAGTTTTTTTATATATATATATATCTTCTCGTATCGATATTAGTGCTTTTCGCTCGAGTTTTTTTTAAGTCATAAACTACAACAGTTCCAATACGGACTTACCATACGTAGTGTTCCTCGGAACACAATGGCAGATAGAGATGAACAGATGTCTTCTGTCACCGAAGCATTACGCCTGTTCTATGAAAATGCGGCTGTTGATGTAGCTCTAATCAACGAAGAACTACATGCTGATAGTCTATCAACATCTGTAGAAGAAGGTGACAATACAATAACTACGGCACAACACGTCTTGCTGCAGACGACTCAACAGCAATGTCTTCCAGAAGCTCAACAACAGCAGTTAAACTACTGAAGAAACGCAGCCATCGAGTCATCACTAGACCACATTAGCCAGCCAGCTACAGCTGCAGCCTTTCCCGCAACACCAGTCCCCGACAGTTCAAAAGCACCAAAAACAGTGTGTAGAAAAAATGCAGTGCGAGGTCGGTGCTCTAAGTGTTAGAAAATTTATACACCCCAACAATCCCAAAAAGAGATCAACAGACACAAATGAATATTCCAGCAGTGCGAAAAGGGCCCTCTCCTCAGAATATTCGCTCCCCATTCCCTCATATTGTTTCGGTGTACCAACAACCAACCGCTTTGCCCTCCTGCAAGATTGCCCTGAATACATCCAACCAGAAGTCACCCACATGATTACGACAAGGCAGTGGCCGTCCTGCCATACATCCAAGGAGTTACGGATAAGATTGGTTGGCTGCTTAAAAAGAAGAATATCTGTCCCGTATACAACGCCCCTAGGAAATTATCCAGCAACCTGACCAGCGGTCAGCACGAGAGAACATTTGCATAACCCAGGGGTATATGAAATTCGTTGTAGCTGCGGTAAGGTATACATTGGGGAAACAGGACGCACTGTTAAGGAGACGCTCAATGAACACATTAGGCAATAATGACGTAAGAAAAGTCTGCTGTAGTTCTACAAACAGCCGATAGTGGCCATTCAATTTTATTCGATAAGACCAGCGTTATAGCCATTGACAGAAGGTGGTGGTCTAGGGCATATAATAGAAGCGTTAGAAATACAAAAACGGCTGAACAACATTAATGCCGACAATGGTATGCAACTTAAACCATATTTGGTCATACCTGCTAAGGAAAACCCAAGACGAACGGCCCCATACTACCGCCTACACTGGCCACGGTGACGTCATCGTGGCAGTTTAGCACTCGCTTCCTGCTACTATATAAGGCGATAGCGGAAACTCACAAGCAGTACTCTGATGAAAGCCACAGTAAGATGGCAGAAACGTTAGGTTTTAATAAATCGACGTGGCTCCACACCCAGTGAACCAAGATAATACCAGAAGTCACCCAGTCAACACCAAAAGTCCCCCCTATTTTCCCACAATGTGTTGAAAATCACCAGTCTTATATTCAAGACATGAATAGGGTGCTCTCAAATCGCTAAACTACAGAACTTAAGGGCAGAGTTGTCAAAATTAACACATCAACTATAGATGATTTTAGAAAACTAACAAAACCTTGCAGCTAAAATATCTTCCTTTCCGCACCTCAGACGAGAAGGACGTCTCAGTAATCTTAAGAAATATACCATACTCTATCACCGAGGAAGAAATCAAAACTGAACTAACCAGGATGCAGTATTCTGTCATCGGTAAAGTTCGTCTACTCAAAAGGGACAAATCTCCAATGCATCTATGTGCGGTAAAATTCACCAACTCTGTAAAAAGCTACGAAATATTCTCCTTAAATAATTTATTCCAATGTATAATAAATGTTGAACCCCGTAGAAAATCAAGTACTGTAACTCAATGCACAAGATGTCAAGCTTTTGGTCACACAAAAAATTATTGTAAGCTACAACCGCGGTGCGTTAAATGTCAAAGTAACTACCATTTTTCTGAATGTACGAAACCTAAATCTGAACTGGCAAGATGCATAAACTGCGGTGAAAACCATCCTGCAAATTAGAGAGGATGCGACTACTACCAAAAAATCCTTGCGGCCAAGGAAAATAGAAAGACACAGCAGATGAGATGGAACTCAATCTCTCATCTAACAGATGAAACAATAGGCCTCCAAAACAATACAATCAACCAAGTAAATCATATAGCACAGACATCCAACTCTGGATTCAAAATAAAATCTAATCTCAGCTACGCCAGTGTCATACGCAATGACTCAAAGCTGCAAAATTCTCTTCCACTACGCACCGATAGCACAATATTTTCATCAGCTGGCCCGGAGAAGAATGTTTGTTTTCCTCCAAGTACAACTTTTCCTGGTGACAGGCTAAAGAAACAACAACAGGAAGCCGACAACAGACATCTCCATCAAATGATCTGACATCAATCTTAAAATTAGCTTCTCTAATTGATATCTTCCTCCCTATTATCAAAGATATAATCACCAAAGTTATTTCTTCTCTTTTCCCCAATGGCAGTAAATGAGACAAATGATTTGTCTCGCATCACAATGTTAAATTGGAATACCAATGGCCTGTATGGGAAAAGGCCAACTTTAACGTTTCTAAGCCAACACAATATAGACATAGCATGTGTCACAGAAACTCACCTGTGTCCACCGCCACAGTTTCAACATACCAGGATATATCATTTATAGAAATTATCGACCAACTACTGTAGCATCCGGTGGGGTAGCCAACCTCATAAAACTTAACCATAGACCATCACATCAATGCCTTACCTCAACAAATTGTTATCAAAAACAATTGGTATTAGGGTAAGAACACGCGACTCTGGTCATATCATAGTAATTGCAGCCTACAAGTCACCAAACTACCTCCTTCAAAATGACCGCATTGCCGCTTTATTCTCTAATACACCAACAATATTGCTTGGCGACTTAAATGCCAAACACACACTATGGGGATGTCGTACAACAACTCCTAATGGCAGAAGACTTCTCACTGCAACGGATAGAGCAGCTGTGCAGATAACGGCCCCCAACAACCGCACCTTCTACTCCCAAAATCTAAACGTACAGCCTAATATCCTCGACATCACTACTCCTTATAAACTAACCAAAATGGATTCTGATTATTGCCCAGTCGTGATGAAATTTCAATAAGCACCTTCCTGCAATCAGCTACTCCCATAGCTAATCACGGGACGTATTGACTGGAAGAAATTTCAGCTTCATCTTGAGAATACACTACACAACAATATGAAACTATCCGAACCTGCGGATATTGACAGCGCAATTCAGACTTTTACAAACACAATACAAGTTGCCGTACACCAAGCAACCAATAGAAATTTCGTTCATCCAAATCATAAAAAATATCTCCCAGCAGACATTACCCGTCTAATACACGAAAAACATAATACTCGCAGACTGTGCCAGATGAAACGGCAACCCTGGGAACGCATATAATTAAATAGTCTTACGCGCATTGTCAAACATCGACTCGACCAGCTTCGACACTCACGATACCAGTAATACTTATCGAATTTACATCCCGGTGACACAAGTCTGTGGCACGCAACCAAACGATTACTGAGAGATTGCTCCCTGGTGCTCTCGTTAAAGCCAGGCAACGACATGTACACACTTTGACAATAAATTTGGCCGCCGTTGAAAAATTCTATCACTCTTATTTTACACAATCAGACATCAATGTCATCCTAAGAAACAGTAACGCAATACTGGCTTGCCAGTATTATATTACTGTTTCCTGGGATGTCAGATTGTGTAAAATAAGAGTGATAGAATTTTTCAGCGGCGGCCAAATTTATTGTCAAAGTGTGTACGTCAGGTATGAAGAAAAGAGTAACATAATGGCAGATCACCTGGAAAAAACGTTTCAGCTGAACGCGGTTCCAAACGCGGATGATGAACCTATCCTGGCTTTTCCCAAACAAAACGCTCGTACTGTCCAACGTCCCATCAGGTACACGTCAGCAAGAGAGCTATCCTTACTAATAAAACGTCTGCCGATTAGGAAATCATCAGGTATTGATACTATCCCGAACCTGATTTACAAAAATCTCCCACAATCCGACCTCCAATTCTTGGCAACATTATTCAACGCAATATTAAAACTTGGGGACTTTCCTTCCACATGGAAGCATGCAGTTATTACTGTTATTCAACAACCAGGTAAACCAAAATACTCCCCATCAAGCTACAGGCCAATAGTCTACTAACGACTTGTTCTAAACTACTGGAAAATATAATCAAGATACGGATTTCAAATTACCTAGACTCTATCTCCGCAATACCATCCTCCAGTTCGGATTCAGAGCAAAACATTCGTGTGCTCATCAGCTGCAACGCCTCTCTGAACATATCCTGAAAGCCTTCGAAAGCAAGAGGCATACAGTAGCCCTCTTTATTGATGTCACCCAAGCCTTCGACAGAGAATGACATCACGGAATTCTCTACAAACTAAAGAAGCTAGATACTTCCCTGTACTTGCTTACCACCATTTAGAGCTTTCTGAAAAACCGAACCTACTTTGTACGTATAGCCAATACATTATCGGCTAGAAAAACTGTACAAGCAGGTGTCCCACAAGGCTCCATCTTAGGACCCCTGTTATTCAACTTATATATGGCAGACATCCCGACATTCCGCACTGTTTGTACCGGCATGTATGCCGATGACACCGTGAGTTTCACTTCACATACAGATATCGACTTAGCAGTAAAAACCCACTCTCTTATTTCATCTCTTAATTTACTGTCGTCAGGTCTCTCGATTAGTTTGATATAAACCACCATGCACTATCCTCTTCATCTCAAAACACCTCTCTTAAAACACGTCCACCGTTATCTGCTTCACACATAACCAATCCCGCATGTCTTATAAAACCACCCACGAATTTGTTTCTTCTTTGTGTAAGATTTTTCCACAAATTTCTTTCACGAGCCATCACTTCCAAAACACATTAATTTCGTGGTTTAAATGTCCACTTAATTTTCAGCATCCTCCTATAGCACCACATTTCGGATGCTTCAATTTTCCTTCTTTCAGGCATTCCTGAAGTCCATGGTTCGTTACCATAAAGTGCTGTGCTCCATACATACAGTTTTAAAAAGTTCTTTCTGGTTCCTAGGTCAATATTTGAAACTAATTTTCCATGAAGGTTCTTTTTGCTCGTGCTTTTCTAGATTTAAAACCATTCCTGCTTCGGCCATCAGTTGTAATTTTACTTCTTAAGTAACATAATTTATTTACTTCTAGTTTTGCATCCGATCCCATTATTATATTTAACCTACTATTATTTCTTTTACACTTTCTCTTGCTTTGATCTGTATTTATTACAGAATACTCCGTCATTATTTTGTTCATGTTATTCAGTAACTCCTCCATATACACAGTCCGCCCTGTTAACAAGACAGTGTCATCAGAAAATCCTAATATACTGGTGACTGGTTTTGTCTTCGTGAACACTTAAGACACATTCAAATTCCTCTTTTACTTCTTTTATAGCTTCCTCCACATATAAGTTGAATATTAGTGAAGATGAACTGCAACCATATCTGATACCCTTTTCAACTGATTGTTGACTCTTCTCTACTTTTATTATAGCCAGTTGATTCTTATATCGATTATAAAATATTCTTCTATCTCGATATGTAAGACCTGACTTTTTTAAAATTTTGAACATCTTGTCCCGCATTAAATTATCAAAAGATTTTTTCTAAATCAACATACGCCATGAAAGTAACTTTGTTTTTCTTGATCGGTGATAAGAATTGATTCTCTTGCGGCGCGGTTTTTCCAAAATTCAAACTGCAGCTACTGTATATTTTATTCCAACCCACAGAATTTACATTATAATGTCTGTCTCAGAATGACAAGCAACAATTTCTTTTGAAAGTTTAAATATTGCAAAGTCTTATAGGCATTTAATTAGAACATTGTAGGAGGAAAACTGAGGCATAAAATTGAAATTCAGTGCGGGAATGTCAGTGTGGCAAGAAACAAGGAAATCAGTATTAAATGCTTTGTAAACACTACGTTTCCGTCCACTACGATATTTTAGAATTACACTCTAGCTGCGGAGAGTAGTACTGCCGATTCATAAAATTTTGTAACAATTAGCTGTGTTATTGCTCAGCGTGATAATTACATTCCAACTAAAGACATACTTGAGAACAAAAAAATGAGAAAACATCATAACTACATTGAAATTTCTTATTTTACACATTTTATTGAGACTGAAAATTTCTGTAGTTTAACATCTGGTTTGAGGTCTATGCTCAAGTAGGATGTGAAGTAGGATTCATTTTTTTTTTTAACAATTCTACGATAAGATTGAAATGTTACCTATTTGGTTACTAGCAAACCGATCAATTTTGCTCGTCATTTTTGGTTTAATACCACTTCATTGAACAACGGGATTAATATGACATCTTCCATATAATAGGGGGCTTATATTCACTTTGAATTTGATAGCTGCTAAAAATTTAAAAATATTACCGCCCGTGGTGCGTGAACGTTTAACTTTCTGGCCTCGCATTCGGGAGGTCGTGGGTTCGAATCCCCGTCCGGGCATCCAGATCTGGGTTTTCGATGGTTTCCCCAAATCACTCCAGGCGAATGGCCAGATGCTTCCTTCAAAATGCCATGGTCGAGTTCCTGCCCGTTTCTTGCCCCAATCCGATCCCGCCTCTAATA
This sequence comes from Vandiemenella viatica, assembly GCA_031002005.1. Taxonomy (NCBI): domain Eukaryota; kingdom Metazoa; phylum Arthropoda; class Insecta; order Orthoptera; family Morabidae; genus Vandiemenella; species Vandiemenella viatica. The sequence continues at coordinate 69,765,837 of JARYHS010008075.1, read as the reverse complement.
ACCTTGCGGCCGACGAGGCGTAAAGCCACAGAAAAAAAAAATTGAAAAGGGAGAGAGGGGCGGAAAGTAGACAAAGAGAGAGAGAGGGAGGAAAAAATGAAATTTGAATTGCGTTTCTGATTTCAGAGATTGTTTTGATATCCCCTCTCTCATCAGGTAAACTCACTTCAGCATATATATTTTAATTTACGATTTTTAACTTTGTTTTAAATAGATCTTTTTAAATAATTTCATGGATGGCATCATAGACCAAGTACGAAAAGTATTGAAAAAAATGAATCTAATGGCTGAGCGTTAACGCTATGGCTCCACATTCGGGAGCAAGTGGGTTTGAATCCCCATCCGGTTATCCATATTTTGATTTTCCTTCGTTTCTCTAAGTCACTTCGTGTGAATGGCGGAATTATTTCTTCGAAAAACCACGGTCCGAATTACTTCTCATTCCTTGTCTCCATTCCCTTCCCACCTTTAAGTCGACGAATCGTAAATCCAGACACATAATAAGAAATTGGTATAGTAATATTATTTAGTTTTTCTTCTCCTTGACGATGGTACGAACTCGTTATAGTCCACCTAACGTAAGCAGACGACGCGATTTAGATGATTTTGAAGCCCGAGAAGATTTATTTCAGTGTTACTAACAAATACTCAGTTATGAGTCTTACCTTAAGTATGTTATTTACTGACGCAAACAGGTAAGAGTCGATGTTATATTTTACGCATAAGCCATTTTTAGGTTCGACTTGTTTTAAATAAATGCAAAAAAAATATTTGGAATGCCTAGATTCGAACCGAGAACCGCGCGTTTACAAGACTAGACCGTTAACCACAAGGAAACGGAGTTCGTGCTAACAGACGGCTCGTGCAGGGTGTAAAGAACCCTATCCTGCCTCGGAAGTCGGTTACATTCAACTGGAATTAGACAATTATCGGAAATAATCTCTTTATAATCGTTTCAATAGTTTTGTAGAACTAAAAACTCTGGATCTTTGAACATTTACGCCCACTTCTCGGACCACACACCCCATTATGTGTTGCATTATTGCAACTCATTAGGCACATCAATATATAAATAAATATCATTATAATTTTACGATAATCATTTGGAATAAAATGTATAATTGAACCTCATTTTAATGCGCTTTATTGCAATCTTGTTAATTAAAACTTTAACGATATGTTTCACGATCTGATAGCTGGAACCGAATTTCATCCGATTGAGTTATGGTCGGCGATATCTTGCCGAATATTACAGTCAATCCAGGGATAGGAAAATCAGTTACTTGTCTACTGAATTGTGGGGAAAGATAGATAGATAGATAGATAGATATGTTCACTTTGATCCCATGTGAGAATAATCTCGGGGATGTGGAACAGTACATACACTTATTAGTAATGTCAATATTACTATATAATTCATAAAATTATATATTGACCAGAAGTTAGTTACGACCCATTAGTATAACCAATATTTCCTGTAATCTACAAATACAATCCCGAGTTATTTAATACTTATTATGTGGAACATTGTATAAACTTGTTACCAATATCTAACAACCAGTTATTTTCTTACCAACCAGTTACCACAACTCATAAGCAGTCAATTACTTAAAAACCTATTAGTATCATAATTTTTTACAGCAGTTTTTGAGTGCATGCTATCCCATGATTGTTACTATATATGAGTGAAATTTTGTAAACAGTGTAATTACTTCATTTGTCAAAAGTTTTAACAGAAAGAAAAAACATATATCATTTTAGTAATTGTGGACAACTTTGTCACCTTCCCCTTCCATACACCATATATACTATTTTATCAGTCACTCTTAGTTACCAAATCCCAAGAAGAAAATTCTTTCACAGAGTAAAATGGATTCTGAAGCAGAAACTCTTTCAGTTTGGACTTAAAGTAGTTGGGTTTTTGTAGATAACATTTAATTTCTGTAAATCCCAGTAAATGTTAACCCTTTCTATACAATTGACAATGATTTGTAATCCTTGTGAATATTATATTTATTCCTAGTATTATGGCTATGTATGTCAGCATTAAGATTGAAGTGTTCAGGATTTGTACGGAGTATACATACTGTGCTGGCATTGTTAGTACACCCAGGTTTTTAAATAGATTTCTGCACGACGTCTGTGGGCTTGCTCAACAAATAGTTCTTATAGCACGCTTTTGCAATTTATATACCCTCTGTGCTCGTGACGAATTTCCCCAGAATAAGATGCCATAAGTGAGCAGGGAATGAAAATATGCAAAATATACTAACTTTCTAGCTTCTATATTAGCTATTCTAGATATCACCCTCAGTGAAAATGTTGCAGAATTCAGTTTTTTAAGAAGTTGTTGAATATGTTATCTATACATACACCCAGGAATTTTGTGAAATTACTTTCATTGATTGCTTTTCCTTCTGATATCACATTATAGCTGTCCTTTGTTTTATTTTTGTAACAAACTGAAGTAACTGTGTCTTTTCTACATGAAGTATTAATTTGTTGGCATTAAACCAACTGTTAATTTTCTTTATAGCATCATTTGCTGTGATTTCGAGGTTTTGTGCTGATGGGTCTTTCAACGATATGCTGGTATCATCTGCAAAGAGCACCAAGTGTTCATTATCACCTAGTATATGTGGGAGATCATTTATATAGATTAAGAACAGCAGAGGGCCAAGGATTGAGCCCTGAGGCATACCACATTTAACTATACCCCATTCTGAGTTTATAACGTTTCCTGTATTAGCATCTTTCAGTGATACACATTGCTTTCTATTTTCCAGGTAAGATTTAAACCAAAGTCCTGGCTTACCACTAACTCCACAGTGGTCTAATTTACCTAGTAGAATCTCATGATCAACACAGTCAAAAGCCTTAGCAAGATCACAGAATATACCTAGGGAATTTAATTTTTTATGCAGTGATTCCTGTATGTTGTTTACAAAAGCAAAAATTGCTGAATCTTTTGAAATGCCTTGTCTAAAACCAAACTGTACTTTACTGAGTAGGTCATTCTTTTGTAGATGTGTATACAGCCTTCTGTACATTGCTTTTTCAAAGACTTTTGAAAATGCTGGTAGAAGTGAAATGGGTCTTTAATTCTCAATTTTTGAGGTATCACCCTTTTTATAAAGCGGTTTGATTATTGACTCCTTGAGTGAGTCAGGGAAGATACCTTCTTTAAAAGAACTATTACAAATATGACTAATAACTCCACTAATGCTGGTGTTACATTGTTTCACTACATGGCTGAAACTTCTACATAACCAAATGACTTTTTATTTTTGAGGGATTTAATAATTTTTTCAATTTCATTTTGACTGGTGGTAAATAGAGACATAGGTGCTGTTTTTGGTGACAAGGATTTAAGTATTGCTATAGTATCCATATTCCCATTATATTTTCCTTTATTTTTTCAGCAACTGTTAAGAAGTAGTTATTGAAAGCACTTCCTACATAAGAGGGGTCATTTACAAGTTTATCATTAATGCTTATAGATATAGGTTTTTGTTCAGGGGATGAAACAGTTGTTTCTCTTTTAATAATGTTCCAAACACTTTTTATCTTATTATCTGAACTACTAATCTCATTGTTTATGGCTGAACGTTTAGATTCTTTTATTACTTTGGTTAATATTCTACAGTAAGTTTTGTAATGTTGTTTGAGAAGCATATTATCAGTATTCCTAACTTTTACATATAATTCCCTTTTATGTCTGCATGATGTTTTAATACCAACTGTAACACAATTTTTGTTTACTCGTTTTTGACCCATTGGAGCTAGTTTTGTAGGGAGACACCTTTCATAAATTTCCAAAAACATTTAGTGAAAGTAATTGAATTTATTGTTTACCCCTTTTAATTTATAAACAGTGCTCCAGTCCTCATTGAGAAGTTCATCATTTAATGTTTTTATTGAATTGTTCTCTAATGGCCTAACTCTGACAAATCTTTTCTTTTTTCTTTTCATTTCCCACAACATCCAAAGTAATTTTTTGAGCATTATGGTCTGACAAACCATTTTCCATTGGAATTGTGCCATGTTGATGAACTACGCGGAAGGATGGTCAGTGGGCGGGCGGAGTCTTCCTGCTTTGTTCGTGGCATTGACTTAAGGAAATGAATAACAGATGGCGCTGAATTGGATACCCGCAATGATGCCACATTGTGCGGAATAATGGACTTAGTCTCAGGCGCTCACAGTCAATTTTTTTTTGCCAAAGAGTGTACCTTATAAGCAACCAGAGACATTTGTTTTTATTACATCGTAAACAGAAGTAGTTATCGTCTACACGATTTGTTAATCACAACCTGAATTTAGACATTACTTTCTCTGTAGGACTTCAAAATTTGAATGAGGCACAAATGAGAATGTCATCGAAGTTGCAAACCCTAATTTATGATGGTAGTTTTTATGCTACGTGTTGTCACGTTTGCAAGAAAGGTAAATCTGAAGTTTCCTTAAAATGCTGTGCCCGATGTCGTCTGATTTCGTACTGTTCTGTTGATCATCAGCGTAAACACTGGCCGGCTCATAAACTTGTATGTAGCTCTGTTTATTCGATTCTCAAGAGAAGTGTAAAGAAAAGTTTATTTGAGGATGACAACTGGCAGTTGACGTTGGCACAGTGGTGCAGTTTGCGTGTGAAATATATGGCGTGTGTGGAGATTCATATTAGGAGAAAATTATACAAATCTGAGCGCGAAATGTTTTTCTTTCCGCGTGTCTGCATAGTATGCAAAAAGTTTAATGATGGAGATCTTATTGATTGCAAAAAATGCCAGTGTGCAAGTTATTGTACAGTTGCGCATAAAAATTCGGACGGTTCTCATTTTCTGTATTGCACTGAGCTGAAACTTTGCATGGAATTGGATAATAAAGCAAATAAGTTAATTCCAAATTTCACGATCAATTCGTGTGATCGATACAGTCTTCTACCTAATAACATGCGCAGCTTCATCGAAAAACACCTAATATTTTCTGATGAAGTTAAAAATATTCCAGTGTACATAGCGTTTCCTTGGGCTTCCGAGTATTTCACGTGCTCACTGACTGTGTTGTATGCTATTGAAGGAAAGTCCATTCCAATGGAATGTTTTAGTTTACACGTTGTTGGAGCAAGCTTCCTTGAATGTACATTTATCGGTGCATGGGAATCAATATTACATTGGATGCCTCACATTAAGAAATTAAAACTTACATTTATTGGCCCAGAGGTGATTGAGAGTTCCGATATCAGTTTATGTGACAACTGTAAGACAGCAGGCAAATCTATTGAATTCAGTTTTCATCCAAATACTTTTTATCACAGTTTTGCAGCATCGTCAAGTTATTCTATTCCAAATGTTATTTCAGCTTTCAATAGTGGAATTCATGAATATGAGAGCAGTAATGACACATGGAGACTATCTGTATCACATATGTTAAAATTTCCAGGCATTCCACTGGTGTTAACATCTTACACATATTCAGAAGCTGAAGCAGACCTTAAAAAAATTCAAAATATTAAGAATGACATTGAAACCAAAATTTGTTGCATGAAGAACCCTTTTTCCAGTTGCCGTCCTTATAGGGACTGGGAATCAGACCCTCTAAAAACATTTGTAGCAAACAATTATCTAACTGTTGTGATACCTAAAAATTCAGACAGTACAAAATTTTGATAAGCTAATTTTAGTTTAGTGAAAGAAATCAAAGGCTTCCATGATTGGAATAAATTGTTTCAATACTTCCAGGGATAACCATGTCCTAGTATTAATTGCTGACATTTCAGCTGATCTCCTTGGGTGGAACAGTGAAAATGTGTTTCAGATGCTCTACTAAAAGCAAAACCCACTTGGGACATTTGGTGTACTTCAAGGTTCGAATAGCACAGCCAATCAGAAAAATTTACACTGTGGCCCTCATTGCACCACCAACAATGTGGCAGCTGTTTTCTCCTGCTTGGCTGGACCAATCAGTACTTCCAAAATGTTGACCATCAAAGATGAGAAATTAATCATGTTAGTGTGTGAAACTTATCTTGGGGCATTTCCACCTTAGAAGAATGCCAAATCAGGTTGCCTGAAACAGTGGCATCTAATACTGGGACAAGTTGCTGCCTGAGAAGCATGGAAGTTAAGAAATACACTTATCATGAACACTAAAATGATAACCATATTGGCAAGTATAAAATCAGAACACCTGTACTGAATACTGCAGGAAAGAGCAATAGATAAGACCAACTGTAATTAGAAATCTGGTTTAAAGTTACTGTCTTGCAAAGAATGCTTTTGCACTGAAAACAGTTACCATATATGGTCTATATTTTTGGTCTTAATGTAATTGTTGTCTGCTAATTTTATATGTGAGATTGCCTTTTGTTCCCTATGTTCCTTGTGAAAAGAATTAGAATTTGTAACGGAAGATCTGTTTTTCAAATATGCCCATTTTAAATATATTAATTTTTATTTATGCATGTTTTTTAATTTTATTTTTTCATTTGTAACAAATTAAAGTTTATATTTTTTGTACAATTTTTTAAGTATTACATATCTTGTAAATGTGTAAATACGAATGATGATAAAAGTAATTATAAGGTTAACTAAAGTCCTCTTGTATCAGTTACAAATACAGACTGAAAGCAATAAAGTTCTTTATTACATGTTGCCACTTGCTATCATTTCACATCAATGTCACACTAAGATTCTGTGGTAAGACAACTTATCTATGTAATGGGTTGACAGAGGGGGTAAAAGAAATAGAAAAATGAACCATTGTTATGCAGGTGATATCTGGACAGTGCAGCTGTACAAAAGACAGACATTTCATTTTGAAATTTTTTGATTGAACCATTTCTCAGGATTAGAATATAAAAGAGCACAGTAATGGAGTTAGCAGCAATTGACTACTGTTTTTGTAGTGTCATTTGACTGTCTGAATTTTACAGGAAGAAGCTTTGAACAGAGTGTGGTAGGCGAGCTGTAACGCTCAGGCCTAGTATTCGGGAGAATACAGGTTCAAATGTTCATCCGGCAGTCCAGATTTTCCAAGGTTTGCCCCAAATCACTCCAGGCAAATGCTGGGATGGTTCCTTCAAAAGGCTATGGCTGAATTCCTTCCTGTTCCTTACCCCCAGTCCTTTCGCGAAAGATTCAACTAAGAACAAGTGATACAAAAAAGATTAGGTAAAATAATAGACATGGATCACTGTAGTAAATGCAGGCCCTATATTTTAATAAAAATTAAAATTTTAAAATAAGGAAACATTGTGAAAATAATCCCAACACTTATCACAGATGAAAGTGGCAGTGCAGAGATACACCTGTGTAACACAATATTTCTGAAGCGAACCTTAATCTGGGACACATGGCGATGAGGTCTGATGTGATCACATGTTTGTCTCTGCCCTGCTGCCTTCAGTTATGCCAAGTGTTGGGTTTAACTTTCCTATCCTTCCTTATTTGAAAATCAAAGTGCTTAAATGCAATTAAAAAATAAACAAGAACAGTAAAAGCAAATCTTATCAATTCTGAAAGTGGGAGAACAATGATGAAAATAGACAAACACACCTGTCAAATTATTGTGACGAGGCATATGCCTGGGTGGCAGTCATTTTAAGCGGCTACTCTTGCATTACATGATTTTTTCCAGAAAACATTCCAACTTCCTTTTGATTGATATAAAGTGTTAATTTATGGTTCTTTCTTCCATTACACACCTTACATCCAGTTCATTCAGTACCGATTCAGTAGTAACTGAATGCATCATACAAACTTATCATTAACTTTAACCTCCGTTAAAGCAGCTATTCTTAAGTATTTTCCACAGACAAATCTGACTGCCTTCTTTTCTACCCCATCAACTCTTATGGGTCCTACGCCGATTATGATAATAAAGCAATGGGAAGTCCAATGTTTCATCACTAATATAATAAATGGAGGACTTTTAAATCTTCTCTGACCACTTCTATTGAATCTGCTAAATAGAACTGATTATCAAATGATACAGCCATTTTATGCATTCAGTCAGCAGTTCCTTTATTATGCTTGCCTATCAGCTACATCATTATCACTGTTGAACTATTTCTTCAGGTTAGTGCCTATATAGTCCACTGTTACAGAAGTGTAAACATTAACATTCTTGTAAATGTTAACATTCAGTTGAATACAGAGAGTTAATGAAAAACAAGTTACAGTTTTAAATTATTTTAACAATGAATCCTTTACCATCCCACATTTATATTTTGCCAGGGGATTCACAACAGTACTAACTATTCATGTTATAAATTTTAAAATATGTATTTTTTCAAAAAGATTTTGTCAAAAAAGAAAAGAAAATTGTGTTCATACTACAGGAACACGAAATTACGCTTCTGCCAGCTTTCTTGACTAAATTGGGAGAGCTTCTAGACCAATTAAAAATGTCCATTTTCTGTTTTTTGGCCAATTTTTAGAAAACTTTACATAGCTGTAATACATAAAGGAATGGAAAATTGGTTTTTTACAAGTCTTGATGAATAGTACCTCTGTGCCAAATTTCATGAAAATCTGAGTTGGAGCGATTAATGTTGTCTTAAAAATGTCTTGATTTGACGTGGAATTAACTGTCTACATTATTCCACTTGCTACAATAATTCCCAACCCTTTGTCTGTGGAAAAAAAAAACCTTGTCATCAATTACAGTAGTAGATATTTTATTCATCAATAATATATCCAGCACTTTTTCACTTGTGCCCCAGCATTATCTCATCCTTAATACACCAGTGCCTTGTACTGCTTCAATACTCATCCATAATTTGTGGCATTGAAAGCGTACTCAAATCGCTCTTTGCTAAAAATAACCATCTTGGTATTTTTTAAATAATCTCTATAAATCTTCATATGGCTCAGATGTAGAGATAACACCTGTAGTGTGGACAATAACGGTAGAAGCTGCCTCATAATTTTCTTTGAATTCCTCAATAACCAGTACAGTTTCCCCTGATCAGACTCAAGTACCACCATCTGTAGTCTTAAAACCTTTAATCCAGGGAGGGCAATGACTTTTCACAACTGAAGTTGCTCTTACTGAAAATCTATTCCTGGTTTACAGAGCACTCTCTCTGTGAACTACAGGTATTCAAATAACATCTATTCCACATCAACAAAACTACCAAACTACTACTTTCATTGTAACGTGTTTGCCATCAGTACCGCCTTGATCAAGGAAATATTTTTTGTCATATGCCATGGTGCATAATAGAATACCATGGATTTATACCATATGATTTGTACACATTGTTCTTCTTTGTACTTTGGCTTTGATACTACATCGTAGTACAGACATATTTTGACATATCTAGTAAATCATTATTACAGCAGTATATGCAACCACCTGTGACAACATCAAACTAAATACCTGTTACAAAATCAGAGCTACATTACATTAGACTAAATTAATTTAAAACTTTAAACTTATTGACTAAATTGTTAGTGATATAAATTATTTCTGTTTTCAATTAAAAATAATACTTTTAAATTTGTGTTACTATTGTAAATAGTCTCATTTCTATTTTGTAAGTTTTATTGATATAGAAATAGTTGAAAACTTGATAATTAGTTTATCAATCACACTACAGTACAGTTAAAAATTATTTAGTAATTTTAAGATTTTTATATACAGTACCTAAGGGGGCATCCATTGATTACGTGAGATGTTTTTCCGGAATTCTGCCTGCCCTCGCCCTTGTGGTGAGATCTGGTCGTACTCCACCCTTATGATGATGTGAGATCTTGAGGAGAAACCCCCCCCCCCTTTTCTACTGACCAACCTCGTATTTTTTTTTAAGCTTTCCTGTTTCCTAGGGCAGTTATACACTTCTAAAGTTGGAATCAGTGTCATTATATCCCTCCCTCCCCCAATGTCAGTTTCAGCGTCATTTGTAGACCTATTTTTTTTCTTTTTAAGTTCTAGTATTCTTCAAGTAATTAAAGAGATGACATGAGATTTCCATTAATCTCTTCCACCGCACTCCTTGGTGAGATTTCACTGGAACCCCTTCCCCCCTCTATTTCACTTCACGTAATTAATGGGTACCCCTTAGTTAAATAAGTAGTTTTGATGCTGAACGTTGGGGTTACTAGCTTGTACCCGTGACTTCGTATGCGTGGATTAAAATTTTTTTGCCAGAATTAAATATAGAAAGTTGTTGGTAACGAAGGATTGGACCCAAACAATATCGAGTCGGAATAATATGAAAGGAAAGCTAACACTATATCATTGTACCGTCGAACCTGTCTCTTGAAGAGAATCAATTTCCAACATATTTCTGTCACCATTCGATAAGGTCTCAAAATTTCGTGACTACAACTGTTAATCATACTGGAAAAAATATCCTGTGCCCTTCATACAGATTTCCTTATAAAATTCCATCACAACGATATAGCCATTTAGTCGTCAAAAACGTAACAAAAAGACAGAGACTTACTTCCGTATTTATAATAATATTACTGTGGTTCACACTCACACACTGACTGCGAACAACACCTGAGGGATCATTATAACCTAAAAAAGTGTACACCTACAACATTGCAAGACTACCTACGATTCGCCTCGCTTTGCACCCATAACTTTCTAATATCTACAGTTTAACTTTCAATCTGAACAACCTACGGCCCAGGCCCGACTCTTACGATGAAAAACAATAATTTTTTTAAAATCTTAGCCTCCACAGAGATTTGAACCGGACACCACGACGTTCGTATGCAAGCGCTTTAACCACTGAGCTGCCAGTCCACTACACGGAAACACGGTACGGAGAAGTCCATATCCAACGTGTCTGTCTATCGCCGTATTTCGAAGTTATGAGACAACATGTGTTATTTATACAGATAATTTTTCAACCAAATGTAGACAGTATTTTTCTCCTTGTTTCAAAGGATAAGTGTGCAAAGTTTCATCGAGATCGGATGAAAACTGTGGATTTGTATGAAGAACAAACAAACAAACATCCATCTTTATATATAAAGATTGTAGGCTCTGTTCTGTCTAAAATATAACAATTTGTTATTTAACTAGTTCTCAAACATTAAAATGACAACTTTCTAATAATAAAAAATAGTAATTATTCATAAATACCTGTTGATGCTACTTACATTAGGATTTACTTGGTGTTGAAAGTTTTGAAACTCATCAGAATAAGTTAAATTTAATGGCTTGTTCTATTGTAAATATGATTATTGTTCAATTATTTCTAACATATTAAATAATAATTTCCTAGCATTTAAAAAACAAGTATTACCAAGCAGTTATAATTCAAGTTAGCACTAAATAGTATTGATCTGTTGAATTCTATCTTAGTTTAATGTCACAGTTCACAAGTCGAAGTTTAATTTATTTCTAAGTACTTTAATCTAATTAGGAGTAAAACTTCAATCAAATATTTAAAAGGGAGAGAGAGAGAAATCAGTTAAGCACATTGTAAAACTTTTTGGTTTTATTGGTCTAACTAGCCTCAAAGCCCGTCAAAAATGAAGAGTTGAATGCAGTATTCTGGCAAGTCATGTCTTCTTAGTTAAAAGAATTGTTATAAAATAAATCTCAATGCAATTCTTCCTGATTTATGCTGTAGTAAAATGCTTCAGTTGCCATCCTGATTGAGGTCGCATTTCAACCAAACAACAAACTTGCCGCTAAAATTGCCACTAGAAAATGAATGTCCCAATCATATGTGAATTAATATATTCACTGTGTCACAGGTTATTGGCATTATGTATCACGATATAAACTTGATTCAAAATATTCCAGGTTCTTACTCTTTTTTTAACTGTGAGCCAGACCGATATTGCAACGTTTGAATGGCTAACACAGTTACATGTTGCTGAAATAATGACTTCAGTAATATGGCATCAATGAATGCAAAGAAAAATAAAACTTAACAGCTCATTTTATGCCATGTCATATTAGTTTTAATTGTAGTTTAAGCTGCAAAGATTGTGATCAGTGTGGAACGACTTTAGTTCAAAAAAAGTAATGATTTCAATAACAGGACACTCATGAACACAATAAATTCTTTTAAAAAAAAATTAAACTACACTGTCCTCTGCTGGAATGTCAAATGCCAGTTGTAATTCTGATTGAGGCTAAATAACAATTTAATCAAAACTAACACTAACACTGCTAATTGAAAATTCAACTTTAACTTACATATCAAAGGGCAAAGGATTTAATCAATACTTTTACATCAACTGAATATTAAATAAATATAAGCAATCAATATTTAATATGTCGATTTAAAGGATATACATACTCTTCTTTCAGTATTCTGACAGTTCATTTATTTTCAGCTGCTTAGTTAAATAGAACTGTTATTAAATAATGCGCATACCTTACATCATCATCTCAGGTCATTATAAGTAGAAGCGAGAAGTGTGACTTCACCTCGTGACCGAGATGGGCATTTTAATGATATTTAACTCAATTGCAATGGAGCACAGGCTTCAGTGGCTATTTCCCAACACACCTATCTGCCCCCTTTCCTGCACCCACCTACACTTGCTCTCTACAAATTTTAACTTTAATTTACCCAAAGTGTTGAAATAATTTATTCAACATTTCCCTTGGTAACTTATTCCAATCCCTGACACCCTTACCCAAAAAAGGCAATCTTTCTACATGCTTGTGCCTGAAATTGAGTGCCAGCTTGTGGTCATGGTGATCTTTTCCCATTCATCCATTACTTTTCATTCTTACACCAATATCTTTCCATGCCTCATCACCAATATGTGCCTTGTACACTCCCATGACCCTCTTCACCCTCCTTCCTGCCTTCCAGCTCTTTTATCATATCTGTTACCGAGTGCATTCTGCGATAATTTCCAGAAACAAATCTAGCAGCCCCCGTTTTTTGCACCCTCCTCAATTCCTGTATTTGACAGTCAAAATGTGGATCCCATACTACACTACCATATTCAAGCAATGGTCTGACCAAACTTTTGTAACCCAATTCCTTTACTCTCTCATATATCCCCTCATCACTCTCTCCAACAAATGCAGAATTTTGAAACCTTTTACTACTACATGTCCAATGTGTACTGCCCAGTTAAGCTTGTTTTCAAATGTAATGCCAAGTTATTTACATTTCAATTCTTTAACAAGCAATTCTTTCCCCACCTTATAATCATAATCAACCTTTAGTTTTTCATTTGTGTATCTAATAAGCTGACTTTTCTTTGCTTTTATCTTCATCCTATGTTTACCAACTCAACTAGATATCCTGTCTGGATATACCTGCAACTGTTTACAGTCCTCTACCATTTTGATCCTTTTACATGGCATTTTTCATTTGATAGGTGTAAATTTAAGATATACAGAAAATTGTTTTTAATTCCTAAGGTTCACCTAAAAGGTACTATTAGTTTTTTGTTGTTAGAAAAATCATGCCTGGAAAGTATTGCTTGTAACAGACGTGTGGTGAATGGTTTGGAATGCAGTGAGTATAAGTAGTGGCTCCACTGGGAATGTAAGAGAAAATTGGAACTATGAGGGCTATCCAGAAAGTAACAGACATTTTGACCTGGTGTGGCAGTGGGTGGGGCTAGTGCTGCCATCTTGACGTCAGTGTGTTCCTACACTCAGTACGCAACCATCCGTGGTAGCTTGTGCATCGTGCCTATCGTACTTTGTAAACAGTGGAGTTTTAAAATGAGCGCTGCAATTGAAAATCCTGCCAGTTGTGAAGTGTGAGCTGTGATAAGATTTTTGTTGGCAAAAAATCAAAAACCAATTGAAATTTATCCCCATATTTGTGATGTGTACGGCCAAGGAATAATGAGTGAAAGCCGAGTGAGGCAGTGGTGCATTGATTTTAAAAATGGCTGAACTAATGTTCATGATGAGGTTCGCAGTGGTAGGCCTAGTCTTGTGAGCGATGAATTGGTGGCGAAAATCGCCGTTTCATAATTACGGAACTCTCAGAACATTTCCCCCAAATTTCACGGAGTTTAGTTCATGAAATTGTGGTTGGTAAACTTGGTTACCACAAATTTTGTGCCAGGTGAGTTCGAAAATCCTAATGGAAGATCACAAAAAATAGAGACTTGCTGCAGCACTGACATTTCTGGAAGACTACAACAAAAGTGGAAACCAAGTTATCAAACGTATCGTAACTGGCGATGAGACTTGGGTAAAGCACATCACCTGTGAAACAAAATGGCAGTCGATAGAATGGGGGGACATGCATTCACCCAAGAAACTGAGGAAGTGTCTGCAAATTCTGTCAGGAAGAAAAATCAATCATGGCTACTGTGTTTTGGGGAAGCTCATGGAGTGATTCTTGTTGATTTTGACAATTAAGACAGGTGATACAAAACAAGCGTTAGGGAAAACTCAGTGAGAAAGTTTTGTTTCTCCATGACAATGCTCATACACACACAGCCAACCATACCCAAGAGCTGTTGGATGGTTTTGGATGGAAAGTTTTCAATCATCTGCTGTACAGCCCGGATTTGGTGCCAAGCAACTACCACCTGTTCCCAGCGATGAAGAAGTGGCTCGCTACGCAACGCTTTGCCACTGACACTGAACTGCATGCCTGTGTAAACCAGTGGTTGAGCTCACAGGCGGCAGATTTCTACAGAGAGGGTATTGAAAGGTGAACCACGTTATGATAAATGCCTTAATTTAAATGGCGATTATGTAGAAAAATAGCCCAAGAGTTTACCTCCAAAATGTATATAGTAAAAATTATTTTTTTCACTTTGTTTATTTTTTTATTTCAAAAAGTCTATTACTTTCTGGATAGCCCTCATCAATGTTCACTCTTTCAGAGAAAGATAAGAAAATTTCAAAGCAAGATGAAAAGATGAGGGAATTGGGCTAAATGATTAGAGCCCTTCAGGCTCAATCTATAGTGGCAGAAAGGTAAGGTTGTTATTATTAATTTAGGTGGTGATAGGTATCTCATTTTAAATTAAATAATTAGTTCCAAGAAGAATTACTTTCAAGTTTTTTTATTTTATTTTTTCAAAGACTTCGGATTTCATACAAAGATACTATGTACAAATGTAAACAAATGCTCCAGTGATTATAACCTTCACAACTTTTAAAAACAAAAACTCTACTGCCTATCTCGTCCCTGTCGCTCTCTTATATAGGTGTAACAGAAAATTCCAGATTAATTAAACACTTCCGACAAACGTTTCTTGAATTCTTACAATACTTAAACAATTAATACAAAATCATCATAATCATGATGAAAAGCACAGAAATAAAAATTAAAGATATTTACACCCAAAATTATCCACATAAATCGGTCCAAACTGTTGGAAATTGTCCTCCAAACATTGTAGCTCACATCAAACTTACAATTACAAACTTTTAATCAATGTTTCATGTAAATTAATGGAAAGATTGATATGCAACACATCAGAAATATATGTGAGGAACGTAAGTGGTTTTCAAGCAGGCAACATGGTTTCAGGCAAGGATATTCATGCGAATCTCAGTTGGTGGGATATATGCAAGATATTTCAGATGAAATGGACAAGGGAGGCCAAATTGATAGTGTAGCACTAGATCTGTCTAAGGCGTTTGACAGAGTAAGCCATAAAATGGTAGTAAATAAGGTAAAAACCATTGGAGGGGATAAGAAAGTGATTTGCTGGGTAGAAGAATTTTTAAAAGGTAGAAAACAGAAAGTTAGGGTAGGAAAGGTAGTATCAAAAGAAGTGGAAGTAAAAATGGGTGTGCCACAGGGTAGAGTATTGGGACCATTGCTATTCATTATTCTAATGAATAATTGTGTTGATTGTTTACTATCTGAAATTAGATTGTTTGCAGATGACATAATGCTGTATAAAAGAATCAAAACGATAGAGGATTGTAAAAAGTTGCAGGGTGATCTGGACACGATATCTAATTGGGTTGGTAAACATGGAATGAAGATAAATGCAAAGAAGAGTCAGCGTATTAGATACACAAATAAAAAACAAACGGTTAATTATGAATATAAGGTGGGGAAAGAATTGCTTGCTGAAGACTTGAAATGTAAATATCTTGGAATTACTTTTGATAACAAACTTAACTGGGCAGGACACATACATAGGACAGGTGGTAGGAAAAGGTTTCAAAGTTCTGCACTTGTTGGAGAGAGTGATGAGGGGATGTACGAGAGAAGTCAAGGAATTGGGTTACAAAACTTTGGTCAGACCATTGCTCGAATATGGTAGTGTAGTATGGGACCCTCATTTTACGTATCAAATACAGGAGTTGGAGAGGGTGCAAAAAAGGGCTGCTAGATTTGTTTCTGGAAATTATTGCAGAATGCAATCAGTGACGGATAATATAAAGGAGCTGGAATGGGATTCATTGCAAGACAGGAGGAGGATGAGGAGGGTTATGGGAGTGTACAGGGCATATACTGGCGATGAGGCATGGGAAGATATTGCAATAGGTATGAAAATTAGTGCATGGAAGGGAAAAGATGACCATGACCACAAGCTGGCACTCGATTTCAGGCACAAGGGTGTGGGAAGATTCTCTTTTTTAGGTAAGGGTGTCAGGGATTGGAATGAGTTACCAAGAGAAATGATGAATAATTTACCGAAAACTTTGAAAGAATTTAAAGATAAAATTTGTAGAGGGCAAATTTAGGTAGGTGCAGGATAGGGGGAAGATGGGTGTGTAGGGAAATTGCCACCGGAGCCTGTGCTCCATTGCAATTAAATTAAATTAAAAAAAAAAAATACTGTTTTTGAACATATTTAATAGTATTGACATAGATTCTTTCCATAAAACAAGGTTCATTTACACAAAATCAGTTAATTGTGAGAAAAATATAGAAAACCATATTTAATCAACTCCCAGTTTACTACAAATAATTCTTAAAATATAATTTCATTAAAGGTCTGGGTCTGAGAACCGTTACAGTGGCATAGAGGCAACTGTGAAAGGGAGCTGACAACAGGTCATTGGGAAATAGGTTTTAGCTGTTACCAGAATCAGATGGAAAGAGCTCCATGAAGGAACAGGTAACGTGCACCAGTCGTTTAGGAATAGAGGCATGGAAGGAAATAAAGTTTTTGTGTACCTACAGAAGGTGATGAAGGAAATCATTTAGATCTCAAGTTGCCATGATCAACCACAGTTGAAATATGCTGTAAAGTGGGTAAAAACTTAGACCAATGTGCAGCTTGGAAAAGGTATTAATTTTATTTCGGGCATTGGTAGGTGGGGTTTTACAGGCATGGTCTACATGTAAATAGAAGGCAGAAGAGGATACTTTCTGAGTTGGTAGCAAAAGCTGTAAGGAAGCCCACTTCCAGTTGTGTTGGGGCTCAGGACTGCACCTTTTTTAGGTTGTGGGCTGCTGGGGAGGGGATGGAGATAGATGATCAAATGGATATTGATTGTAGATCATGATGGAAAAAATCACAAATGCTAAAGAAATAGATGAACCTGCTGAAAAAAAAAATAACTGACGGGGACAAGTAGGAAAGTGAAAGTTAATGCTGTAAATATCATAAAGCCAGTAATAAGAGTGTAACTGGTAATCTGTAGAAGTATAATGAACAAAGTAATAGAATTTGCAAACTTAATAGAGATTCAAGAACCACAAGTACTTATAGGAGTAGTGTCTATGTTAAATGAAGAAGTACTAGATAATGAGGTTTCCCAGAATGGTTAAAAAGTGTATCGCAGAGATAGAGGAGAATTGGTGGAGGGGTATTTGTGTGAGTTAGTAGGGGCAGACTTCAGGGGTGATTAAAAAAGAAAGAAAAATCAGCGTGTTTTCTGCTTACCTTAGTGGAAGAATGAAAATAGGCTTTTGGAGAGATACTAAATTCCTTATTAGAGTTAAGAGCTGAGTGTAAAATGGTCATCACTGGTGGAGATTTAAATTTACCAGCTTACAATTGAAAATAAGATTAATATTAAGTGAACAGAGATTTGCAAATACCTTATTAAGAGAAGGTAGCTCCACACAAGTTGTAGAGTAGAACACAAGGGGATTTAACATATTGGATAACTTCCTAATAAAGCCTGATGATAACTGTGTGGTGTCTCAAGTAACTGAAGGAATAAATGATCACAATGCAGTTCTGATAGATTTAAGAGGGTTCAGTAAGCCAGGAGCCAAGAGGTATTATTTTAAAAAGGTCGAAATTTCAGAACTGAAGAAATATGTTAGGGAAATGTTCAGCAATTGGAAGGAAGGCACTAGTATAATGGGGTTGAAGTGAGAAGAGTTCAAGGAGATGATAAACGATTAAGAAATAAGTTATACATTGTTCTTGGGAAACTAGCAGACTAATTGAGTGAGCATGGTATTTACACACAATATTTCAGTGATTGATTTCATCTTCTGGCGGAGCAGACTTCTGATGACGACAGGGAATTTGACAGCTGAAATATTGTATGTAAATACCTGATTCAAGCGGCTAGACATCTCTGCACGAAGAAAAGTTTTGTTCTTGTGTAGTTAAGATATATTTATTTCAAAACAGAAAATAAAGAGAAGTATACAGAACCTACATACTATAATAGGGAGGTGAGGAGGTTAAAGAGGTTGGTGAAAAGAGAACCTAACAGAGTTAAGAGACAGATAGGCAGTATGAAATACTTGAAACAACTAAACAAGGAATTAATAATGACAAGGAAGGAGGCTAAAGATGGGTTTATGAAGGATACTCACTGTTACCCACAACTTCGTATGTGTGAACATGAAATTTCATTGATAGAATTGGATATATACATCTGTAAGTCACAAAAGATTCGTCCCAAACAACACCGAGTGGACATAATACAATGTGGAATCCGTCACCATACCATTTTACCATTGAACCTGTCTCATGAAGAGAACCAATTTACAATATGTTTAAAAATAGAAAAAAACTAAGTAGGGCAAAAGGAGGGGGAGGGGGGTGTTAACTGAGGGCAGCTTCAATTTCAGCTTAATCCTGTCTTCTTCCTTCCCAATGAGCATCGGGTCTTTGGGATCAAATAACTTTAGCTGCTAGGGCTACACCGTAGGTCTGGTTTATGCCTCCGAGCAGGGGCAGTGGGATCGCACCGGGCTCCGTCATATGGGGGCGCCAAAAAAGCAGTGATAGATTGTCTGCACAAAAAAATGATAAAATAAATTCTATAATAATCCAGCTTGCTGTTCACGTATTATTTTTACATATTAATCATCCATAGAGTTTGTAAATGTAAGAGCTTCAGCTTAATGCATAGTCATATCTCGTCATAGAATTGAATCATCTTGAGTTTCGACCAAGTCTGTACAAGTTATTCGAATAAAGAAAATCACAGCTCGTCCCATAATTAACACTCTCCAGAGCTGCACCGCACCTCCCGCACCTGTTGCCTGCCTTTTCTGCTGTAGCCTTGGAGTTAATTTGCATGAGGGTGTATGTGCGTGGGGTAATATTCAAATTACTTATCTATTTCTACCATGTTAGAGCTAAGGTGATTGCAATTAACGTTGGTATTGTAAATATTTACAAAACAAAATGTGTCTTTTATAGACATGTCGCCAACTAAAAAAAGAAAAAAAAAACTATCTGGTGCACTATACTTAAAACGAAAACAAAACCAAGACTTACAAAGATTTTTTGGAGTTGAGAGTCATCTGAATCGTCGTCACCAGAACTTGTTCAGCACACGATGGAAGAAAACTTAATTAATAGAAGTTCTTCACATGAGGCTCATGATTGTTAAGAGTAGCATGTACGAGAAGATTCGTCGCCTGCAGTTCATAATATTACAGAACGGGGTATACCAGAAATACTACCACCATCACCTTTTCAAAGTACCAATAATGATGTTATTTCAAAATGGTCGCCCATTGACTCTGCACCCACAGATGAAATAATTATTCGAGGAATGGAAATATCCAAGGAAAAAATCATGGACGTCATTTTTCAAATACGCATTTTAAAATAATGCCAAATGATAAAAGAAGATGGCTTGTTAACTCTAAATATGCAGATCAAGAATATTGTTTTTACTGTTTATTTGATAGTTGGTCTCAGTCTTATTTGGGAAAAGAAGGCTTTGATGACTGGAGTTACTTATCAGTCAGTTTCAAAACTCACGAAACTTCCTCTAATTACCAGCACACCATGCTCAGTTCGGTAGAAGCATTGTTCGATTAAATAACATTAGAGTAAGAGAGAAGAATTTGTAAATACTGATTGAAGACAAAAAATCACGGTGTTTTTTTTTTATTTGTTTATTTAATTGCAATGGAGCACAGGCTCCGGTGGCAATTTCCCTACACACCATACTTCCCCCTATCCTGCACCCACCTACATTTGCCCTCTACAAATTTTAACTTTAAATTCTTTTAACGTTTTCGGTAAGTTATTCATCATTCCCCTTGGTAACTCATTCCAATCCCCGACAGCCTTACCTAAAAAAGAAAATCGTCCCACACCCTTGTGCCTGAAATCGAGTTCCAGCTTATGGTCATGGTCATCTTTTCCCTTCCATAAACTACTATCCTCGAATGAATGATGTCAAAAGTATTCTTTTTAACATGCTAAAATTTCTTGCTCAGAGAAAGCTATGGATCTAAAGAACTAATAATGGTAACTTTCTGGGTGTATTGCAACTGCTAGGAAAATATGACCCTGTGATGATGGAGCATGTCCGCCGTATTGCTAATAAGGAGACTAATGTCTATTATTTTGGCAAATATATTCAAAACTAATGAAGTTAGTAATAAAATTTTGACTATGGGGTTTTTTTGGGGGGGGGGGGGGGGCATTCAGCTACTAAGGCCACACAGCCAGCTCAATGTGATTATCATGATTCTTTCAATGTATTAGTTTCTCCAGAGTACATTGTTGTTATTAATTGTGATCACAAGAACACTGCAACATTAACACGACATTCACACACACACACACACAACACTTAAACACCCATGCTTTCGGCCAGACTAGAACCGGCGACCTTTGGCACTATGCTGCCGAGGCTGGTGACTATGGTTAGGTCACCTAAATTCTATTCTGTCATACTGAATTGAGCTCCTGATGTCAGTCACATTGAACAATTATCTTTAACATTGTTTTTGTTGACACTAATGAAGACTAAGTCCAAGTGTAAGTGTTTCGTTGCTTACAAGCCGGTAAGTGACTCTTCAAGACCTGGGAGCTGGACTCACTGGCCAATTTACTGATGATACTTTCCAAAAGTTAGATTTGGATTTGAGTGATTCTCTAGGCCAAAGATATGACAATGGATCCAATATTATAGGGGGAAACAAAGGTGTCCAAAGCAGAATTCTGAACTAATATCTTCGAGTATTTTTAATCCATGTAGCTGTCATTAAATTTGGCAACAGCAAGTGCCACCATAACATCTGTTAAATCAGTTTCCTCATCCAGATTTGTTTAAAGACTATTTTTTCTATTCTCTCAATCAGTCAAGTGATAGGAAGTGGTATCTGATCACTTAAGTCCCGTTCCCAAGTGCACATCTCTCGGCGCATGCTAGGGAATGCCTATCATCTTTGCCGCATATGTTAACAGGGACGGCGCGCCTCGATCCACCGCCAGGCGGTAGAAGATGAAAGGCACGTCCTGCCTACCACGCAACGTGAGAACGAACCTTTAGAAGGACAGTCACCAAAAAAAATTGTGGAACTTATTTGGAGAACAGAATTTCTAACCTCGCTGTGGTTCATTATCATTACTCTTTAATTTGTGACGTCCTTCTGGAAACTAATTATTCAGTTATAGCAACAGAAGCCTTGTGCCAGAGCAGTTTGAGTTCATAGTTACAATGGTGACTTGATACAATACATTGTTTCAAGTACACTTCACAATTGCTGGAAAATAGCTCAGAATTTGAGAAACAGTATCATAGTTATTCGTCTGCTATGATAACAGCTAGAAAAATTGCTTCTTATACTGGGACATATCGTATTATCAAGCCAGTCGTATCCCAAAGAAAGTAGAGATTTTTAGTGTACGAGACCGTAGATGAGATAGCAACAGATCCAGAAGATGTTTAAAATGAACGTATTTTAGCACATGATCGATAAAATTGAGAATGTTTTGGTCACTCATATTGAACAACTATCCAAATTCAATGATACAGTGTTGTTTTTACATAAAAGTTCAACTTATAAAACGGTTGGCAGGATATATTTCTGAATGTGTGGACAGCACTTCAAATTTTTATAACCATACATGTAACTTGCTAAACATATTTTTAGTAAATTAAAACTTATCAAAATATACTTACGCTAAACTCGGATTCAAGATAGACTGTGAGATCTTGTAATTTTATCTTTAGAAAATTATACTGCCCAAGGGCAAAAGTGAGGAAAGTGGAAATCTAGTCCCTTTATTTAAGATTTTATTTCCTCATTTGTTTGTTATAAAAAAATATTAAAAGTTATGAATTTTACATATGCGTGATGAGTGCATTGTGTACGCCATAGTAGCTTAAATAAATCAGTTCATATATATAGTGTTCCTTTTGACTGCAGTTGCTTCTCATTCATACCACTGCTATCCTGTTCTAATCGTTCCGAGATTTGAGTTGTTATTAATATACCGTATAAAAACTGTGCTTGGAAGATCTTCATGCAGCTTTGCTAGAGTGGGTTTAATAACGCATATTGGAACTACTTTTTCGAACAGGATAAAAAAAGATAGCCAATATATTATTCCAAATTTCATCCAAAGCCGTGCAGCCATTTCGACATGAAGCAGTAACAAACATCCTAGCAAATAAACTTTTTACATTCATAATATTAGTAGGATGTAAAGAACGTCTGTTTTCTTCAGTCTGTCTCAGTTGAGGTGCTGCATGCAAAATATTTCAGATGAATTGGACAAGTGGGGCCATGTTGTAGCACTAGATCTTTCTAAGGCATTTGATACAGTGAGCCATAAATGGTATTAAATCAGGTGATTACTATTGAAATATATAAACAAGTCATTTGGTGGGAAGAGGAATTCTTGAGAGGTGGAAAGCAAGGCATTAGAGTAGGCAATGCAATATCGAAAGAATTGGAAGGGAGTATTGAAGAGCCAATGGCAGTGTATTTGGACCATTGCTATTGAATATTCTAATGTATGTTTGTATTGATGGTTTTGTAACAGACCTCAGACCTAGCATCCCACTTATGAATTAAGTAAATTTGTGTTAGAAAGAGATAAATAGTAATTGTAAATTTGTACATTTTTCATATAAATGTGTAGGGCTATTGGTTTGATGGATGCAAATTGCTTAGATGAAGTGTAATTTGACTAAAGGCAGTACAGTGTTTAAAGTATTAATTAAAAGACAAGTCACTTGACAATGGTGGCAGAGTTTATGACTGTGTTTTATCAATGGATTCACTCGACTAGTTAAACAAGAGGATTGTATTCATGTATCAAGGGTGGTGTTATTCCAGCCTGTTTTGAGTGTTAGTTCATGCTTCAGGAGAAAAGGGCATTAGGCATATAAAAAGGAAAGGATAGGTATTATGTAATTACATAGAAATAACAGGAATGCAATCATCACCCAGGTGAAAGATAACAAATGATAAGTTGGCCCAGCATAACAAATGGGGTAACAGTTAACCCCTTGATCTTAGTCTGTGACAATTGAAATGTTCTTTTTGTTACCCTTCTGTATGTATTCAACCCTTTCGCTACCACCAAGCACTACTTGTCACTTCAGTTGTATGTATGTTCAGTTGGGCCAACTAGGACCACGTTAAGCCTTAGAGGGGACCCACAATTTAACATGGAATCAGAACCACGGAAGTTTCCTGGCACACTTCACATTACACAGTAAGCTGTGCCAATGGTGAAGGATGGGTTAAGGGCTTATGAAAATCCCCACTGAGACAGGGATTCAAACCGGGGACCTTTCGATCTCCAGTCAGATGCCTTAACCACTGAGCCAACTTTCATTTAGTATTAACTACTAATCATTCAGTTACTTATAAATGTTTGTACTTTCATTTTATACTCATTTCATTAAAATTAAACTGTCAGCTTCTTTTTTTGTTCCTGATATGAACATACTCAAACTCCACCCACTCACTTACCAACTTTTACCATTCAGTTTATTTTCAGTTTACACCTCACAGTCATCATGTCCACGGGATGTTGGTTTGTTGCGAAAAGATTTATGCCAAAAAATTTCACATGTTTGTGGTATAGGTATTTCAGTACTTTCCTGCTGCAAACTTTGGTAAGCAATGGTATTTTATACACTGAAAAAAAATAGATAAACTTACTAGCATAATAGCTTGGAATCTATATAAAAAATTGATTTAAAAAAAATGTAACAAATTAAAGTATTAACACAGGCGGAATTTGAAAATGTTAACCCAGAAGGAGTTGTGATAAATGAACAAAATTTAATCCCAAGTATCCCCATAGGAAGAGTCTTAAATGACTAAAAATTGAAGTTTAGCATGTAATAATATGAATTACGGCAATATTTTTAACACAAAATTGCTATGTTTTCCAGGATGTAAGTGGTAAACAGTGTGGTGCAACATGACACTTCTTTACCCACAAGTTCTTGGTGACCAAGTATGCCAAGGCGAAGAGTGATGACCCTGTACACCCGAATGTCTGACTTTAAGATAGGTTGGATAATTGGTATGTTTGAAATGGGTGCATCATATCATGAAATCTTCTGAACAATTGGCTGTAGTGCAATGTCAGTATACAGACTTGTTACACAGTGGATGAAAGAATGCTCTAGTACTCCTAGAACAGGCATAGGTTCATACAGAAGGACAAAAGCACGTGAAGACTGCCAAATTGTGCGGGTAGCTGTTGCTGATAGAAAGGTGTCTGTAGGCAAGATCCAAGCAGTGGTTATGGAGAGTTATCTCCCGGACAACTGTAAACCAATTGTGTAAATCCAGGTTACACTCTTAGACCCCTATGTAGTGTGTTCCATTAACCCAAGTTGTTAGCTAAAGCTGTAACGGAGCCCACTTCCGGTTATGATAGCGTCAGGGCTGAGCCTTTTTTTTAGTTTAGGGGCTGCTGATTAGGATATAAAAATAAGTGATCAAAGGGATACTGATGTGCTATGGGGAAAAAAATACAAATGATAAAGAAACAGATGAAGCTATTGAAATAATAACAGAATTGGGTTCAACTGGAAAGACAAAGGTTAATACTGAAAATACCACAAAGCCAAAAATAAGGGTGAATTAAAATATATATATATATATATATATATATATATAAAAAAAAAAATTGGGTATGGTATCTCAGAAACAGTTCTAGTGCCATCTCGTAGACGTTTCAGGTACCAGAAAGCCTATTGACAGTTCAGTTCTCTTTGATTTCAGCAAGGAACTCATATCTTTAAATGAAGGATTCATGTACTACTAACTGATCCATGTGAATATTTTGCGCATTATTATGATCAGACAATGAAAGGTATTATAATAATGAGGGAATAAGTAAATGGGCGTATTTATTAATGAAAGGTATTTTATTTTGGAGAGTAGTAATAAATATCACTTTCAGTATAAAAAGTCGATATCGTTAAATACTACATGTTTAATCGTATAACATTTAAATAGTAAATATTGAAAAAAGTATTGATTTTGTCAGAAGTAAGTTTTTTTATCTTCTTTACTTTACTAACCTTCTTTGAAAACAATACTAGCAGATAATAATGTGATCATCGTTGACTATTTGACCGTATGTGTATCTAACACAAAAATAAACATTAATGAATCTACAAACTTGTGAAAAAGCCACTTACGTGTATCCACACGAAAAAACAGGTTCTGAAGTGCCTGACCTTGTGCTTTACTAATGTTCATAGCGAATGTTACTTCTATTGGAAATTGTTTTCTTATCATTTGAAAAGGCACAGTTGGTGGTGTGAGGTTAATCCAAGGTAAGAGCATAGTTCGATTGCAGTGAATTAATTTAGCACTGATGATGTACTCATCTAAGAGAATTACCACCAATCTTCCACCATTAATTAATCCCTGATTAGCATTCATATTTCTATTTAAGACAATAATAACATTTTTCTTTAAAAGCAATTTATGAGGTGGTAAACCAGACGATCTTGGAAATTGCTCTAGAGATTTGGATGAAATTTCATATGTAGATAACGATTTGGTTTTCAAGTTTGTAACATGATTTTACAAAAACAAGAGCAATTCTTGGATTTGGTATCTCGGAAATGGCTCTAATCTCATCTCATAGGATTCAGGTACCAGTAAGCATACTGATGTTAGTTAAGATCTCTTTGCAAGGAACTGTGCACTCAAAAATGCCTGGGAAGCCTTTAAAAAAAACTTTAACTTTACTCAAACTTTACTCAAAATCTTGCATACTGAACAGAAATTGAAAGACACCGAGCGAAGATCGGTCACCCAGGTACTCTTTCTAATGGAGCCTGATGAAAATCTTGTAGGGTGTCAGGTGATTGAAGGAATAAGTGATCACAATACAGAACTGATGAATATTACGGGATTCTGTAAACCAGTGGCCAAAATAGAAGGTGGAAATAGGTATAATTATAAAAAGGCACAGACTCTAGAATTGAAGAGATTTCAAGGAAAGGTTCAGCAAGTGGAAGGATGGCACAAGTACAGTGGAAGTGAAGTGAGGATAGTGTAAGGCAATAATAAAAAAGAGTGAGGATATGTTTATTCCCAACCTGAAAATAAAGAGAAGTACAGAACCTACATACTACAATAGGGAGGTGAGAATGTTAAAGAGTTTAGTGAGACAAGTACACAACAAAGTTAAGAGGCAGTAAGGCAGGGAATACTTAACACAACTAAACAAGCAATTAATAAGAGCAAAGAGAGAAGCAAAGGATGGGTTTATGAAGAATATTACTGCTGCAGGAGGACCACTGAATGATGCGTCTAGAAATTAGAAAACTGAGGAGAAGGGAAGACTGAGCATGGTGGGTGAGCGGTTAATGCTCTGGACTCGCATTTGGGAGGACGCCGGTTTGAATCCTCGTCCGGGCATCCAGATTTTGGTTTTCTAGGCAAATGCCAGGATGCTTTCTTCAAAAAGGGTATGGCCGAATTCCTTCCCATTCCTTGTCCCAATTCCATCCCGCCTCTAATGACCTCGATGTCGATGAGGCGTAAAGTCATAAGTATAGTAGATATTCAGACTATTGAAGATAAGAAAGGAGTTAAAAGTATAAACAGGGAAACTACAAAATTTGAAATAGATTCTCGGGAAATTATAAAGGAAGTAAAAACGTAAAGGGGCAAGTTTAAATCATATTACTACAGATGTATTAAAGATTGTGGGTTACGATATTGTACCTTACCTTGAAATTTTTTGGAGTCTTGCTGCTTGCCAGAGGATTGGAAAAAGAGCGATAGTAGTACTGGTTCATAAAGGAGGGGTTGAAAATTACAGGCTAATAAGTTTGACATCATGGTTTGACGTGATGGAGAGATCGAAATGCAACTATATCAGAAATGTCTATGAAGAAAGAAACTGGTATGCAGATCGACAACATGGCTTTAAGCAAGGATATTCATGTGAATCTCAGATGGTGGGCTATATGCAAGACATTAAAGATGAATATGACAAGGGATTTTTTTAAAACTGCTTAACATCTCTTAACAGTGAGGTCTTTAGAGACGGGAAAGGATGGGAGGCAAGGAAATGGAAGGAATTCGGCCATGGCCTTATGAAGAAAGCATCCCGGCATTTGCCTGGAGTGATTTGGGAAACCATGGAAAACCCAAATATGGATGTCCGGACGGGGATTCGAACCGCCGTCCTCCCAAATGCGAGGCCAGAACGCTAACTGTTACACCACCACGCTCGGTCTTGACAAGGGAGGCCAAGTTGATAGTGTGGAACTTAGATCTTTCTAAGTGAGCCATGAAATGGTTTAAAATACACTGGAACCTATTGGATTGGATGAAAATGTTACTTGCTGGGTTGAAAACCAGGAAGCAAAGAGTTAGAGTAGAAAATACATTATAAAAAGAGGTGGAAATAAATATGGAAGTGCCACAGGGTAATGTATTGGGACCACAGTTCATTATCCT
Organism: Vandiemenella viatica; assembly: GCA_031002005.1. Lineage (NCBI taxonomy): Eukaryota > Metazoa > Arthropoda > Insecta > Orthoptera > Morabidae > Vandiemenella > Vandiemenella viatica. The sequence continues at coordinate 69,737,840 of JARYHS010008075.1, read as the reverse complement.
AATGAATGATTGTGTTGATGCATTATGGTCAGAATTTTAGGGAATATGGTTACAAAACTTTGTTTAGACCATTGATTGAAAATGGTTGTGTAGTTTGGGATCCACATTTTAGGTATCAAATACCGAAGTTGGGGGGAGTGCAAAGAAGAGCAGCTAGATTTATTTGTGGAAATTGTTGCAGGACCCAGACAATAACTGAAATGTTAAAGGAACTGAATTGGGAGTCATTGGAGGAAAGGATGAGGCTGAAGAGAGTGCTGGGAATGTTGGTGCTGGGGCTTGGAAGGATCTTAGTCAAAGGATTAGGAATAGTGCATGGAGTTAAGATGGCCGCCGGGTCGTGTCGCCAGTTGGGTTGCTCTCGCTTTTGATCATGGTACTTATGGAAAAACGAAACTTTAAGTGTTTGGTATAAAACACAATTTAAGCAAGTGTTCTAAGACCTATGCGTGAAAGGACGTGAAGTTTTTTTGAAACATCGAGTGATAATCGATTGATTTGTAAGTGGCTAACGTATGAACAGTTCCTTGCCGCGAGCGCTGTCGTCGAGCTGAGTCGGTACCTTGCAACCTGCCAGCGGTGCTCTGCCGAATCAGCGGCGGTGAGTCACTACAGTAAACAAGTTTTCTGCTGCCGCCAACATGGGGTCAACAGAAGAAAGCTCTGACAGGGTTTTAAACCAGTGTAGTGAAAAAATTGGAAATGAGTATGCAGAATTAGTCAAGCATCTAAATGATATTTGTGGCCAAAAACTCACTGAAGTTAGAGAAATAAAAGATAAGCTAGCCTGTTGGGCAATAAACATCGCCTTCCTCGAGGGCTGGCTGTGTCAGCTAGAAAAAGAAAATGAGCAACTCAAAGAAAATAGAGGAGAATTAGTTCCCAGTTATGCTGCAATGGCAAAATCTGGAGGATCGACTGGTGTGAAGTTCAAAATCACTCAGTCCACAAAAAGTAATTTTTATCACTTCCAAAAGGGGGGGGGGGGTGGTAGAACCTAAGCAAGTGGCTGAACAAGTTACAAAACTCATAAAACCTGGTAAGGATAAAATTAGAATCAACAGAATTCACACAAAGCCATTATAGTCCTGAGGATTCACAAAAAATTCTAAATAATGAGGAACTGGCTAGAAAACAAAGAACACTCATGATTTTTTTACGACATACCAATAACAATTCATGTAGAAAACCTTGCTAATGCTGCCTACCAGCAAAACCATGAGGATAAAATAGAGAAAGGTCGATTTATGGAAGGTTTTCAACCAACATTTAAGACTGGACCAAGAGAAAGAGCAACAGTTCATCATGTTGTGGAGGTGAGTCCTTCTGTTAGGAAACTTCTGTTGCAGCAAAAGAAAGTGTTCATAGAATTTTCTGCTATAACAGTGAAGGACTACGTTGTCGTACCAAAATGCAATAAATATTTGGATTTAGGACACGTCAGTAAGCATTGTGAGAAGAACAATAGTTCTTGATCACTCTGTGGAGAGGAAAAACCACCAAAGGGATCAGTGCAAGAAAGGTTCTCAACCTTCAATATGCATACCGTGTAACAGACGGGATGAAAGCTGCATCAAGAAGGGCAAAGAGTGTCTTAACTACCAATTACTCCTACAATGAGCTGTGAACAGGACTGATTATGGATAGTTTACTACAAGGAATAGATATGTGAAACGAAATATACTCTCAGCTGGCAAATGTAATTAGTAAAATAGTAGAGGATGTAATTGGGAAGCAGACTACAAAAACGAAGGGAAAACCCCCTTCAAGACAAAAAAGAAATGCAAAAAGGGCTGCCTGCTTCAGAGAGAAACTAAAAATGGAGAAGAACCATAAGAAACAGGATGCTGTAACGCAGACTGATGACCACTCATTACAGATTAACGAAATTTCTTCGAGTTCTGCCAATCATCCCTGGAACCCATATGTCAAGAGGATTGGTATGGGTTGGAATACAGGCAGACCAAATAGGGTTGAACATTACTCATAACCTGTAGCAAGTCCAAAATTGATGGAACAACCGCTGAATTTTGGAAACATAGCAGACAGACGCAGTTCTATAAACCCCAAACAATATACAGTGATCTTGAAACAAATTTAAAACTTGGTCAACTGGAGGAAGCTCTGAATCTCAATGTGGCACAGAGGCATCTAACTCGAATAGCGCATACAGCCAGTAAATATGTAACCTTCCCTCAGCAAGAAGTTATTGATCGTATACATCTAAAATCCATCAATCTTCCTACAGAGACTTTTCTGCTTCTCTCTCTTGTGCATAAAGTCTTCGAAAGAAGGAACGAAACTTTTGGTCCCGATCAAATATACAAACAGTACGTATTAACTCATGAGTGTATAGTTTTTGATTCAAAACTCCCATGGCCACAGTGGAGTCCGCACCAGACATCCATAAACCACAAAATGTCTTGTAAGCTATGAATTGCACAACTAAATGCCAGGAGAAGCAAGTTGGTTTGGCATGAGGTGAGGAAGCTGTCAGAGGAACATAAATGGAATGTCATATGCCTTGAGGAGACACATTCATACTTCGGGAAGATTCCATACATGCTGGTATCATCACAGATAATCTCAACAGGTAGAAACCCTATGACAGCAATAGTAGTGCTATCGAGACAAGTTTTTGTAACTAAGATAGTGCAGTTCTGTGATGAACATATGACATGTGTGGAGCTCATTGCTGACTGGGGTAGTGTGATTCTCCTCAACATGCATTTTCAATATAGTGATCCCATTGAACCATACATTGGGAAAATAAGAGATGTGTGCACTGCCCTAGGAAACAGACCAATAATAGTAATGGCTGATGCCCATGCTAAATCCGAACTCTAGCATAGCGGGGTAACAAATACGAGAGGTGAGCTTTTAGTGGAAGCTATTAGTGAACTGAATCTAGAAGTAAGAAAACTACTGCATAAACCCTACACATATAGCAACCGAGCAGGAGCTCAGTCAAACATCGATGTAACATTGACCAATCTGCGATGTGGGAACTTACTGAGGAAATGGAACATTTTAGAATTTTTAACTACCAGCAATCATAATGTTATTAATTTTGAGGTGGTCAGAGGGAGGAACGATTTTGGCACATCGGAGGCGCAGATTTACAAGGTTCATTACAACATCCGACGGGCAGACTGGAACAGGCTGAGCGAAAGTTTTGCACAACAGGAAAACCTATTAGATGATGATGAAGTAGATCAAGCCACAGGAGACCTTACCCAGGCACTCCAAATATCAATGAGAAGATCTATTCCTCTAATGAGAACCATTGGCACAGTGGACAGACCTTGGACTGATAGACTGCAAAGACTACGACAAAGGATGCATAAAGCAGAAAAGATTATCAACGTTGCCTCTTCTCCAATATTAGAGGACAGCTGTTGGAAAGATGTAGACAAATTAAAAGTTGAATTCCAAGAACTGTTAATACGAACTAAACAAAAAAGTTGGGAAACATTTGTGAAAACAAACTTGCGTACAGACCCCTGGGGTATCTCGAACAAAATTGCAGTAGGAAAGGTAAAACCCCCAACTTCACTTTCTACTGTGCAGAAACAAGATGGACCCATGACTACGAGCTGGTAAACTACTGCAGAAGTGTTACTCCAAGAACTCCTTCCAGATGATAAAGTGGAAGATGACAAGATGGAGCACAGAGCCCTCCGTCTGGAAATAGACCAACAAAGGCAAAGTATCACTGACACTCCAGGTATTAGCATCTTGGAGGTAGTACAAGCAATAAATGCCTTGTCCAGGAACAAAGCTCCAGGTCTGGATGGTATTCCAGCTGAAGTAGTACAAGAACTGTTAGTGTCAGTAGCCCCCACTTTGTGTAAGCTCTATAATGCATGCCTGCATCAGGGAAGAGTATCAAACATCTGGAAGCAGAGTGAGATATTAATCATCAAGAAGGGAGATGACAAAGATCCAAAATTGCCTAAATCGTATCGATCCATCTGCTTGCTAAACGTGCTGGGCAAAATACAAGAAAAGGTGCTGTGCAAGAGGTTATAAGAACATTGGGAGAAGGAAGGGATGAATCCAAACTAATATGGATTCAGAGCAGGTAGATCTACAGAGGATGCGATCAACCGGACAATTAATCTGATACAGAACTCAAATCAGAATTATGTGATAGGGATTCTTGTCGATATATCTGGGGCCTTACTACATATGTTCATTTTACCATCGCCTGCAATATATTATCTCAGACATTGCATGCCAATATATCGGTAATCTACACCTTAGTCGTTCCCCCACCCTCCCCCACTACTCGGTTAGTCATTAGGTAACGTTCATTGTGTACACACGTACCGAGCCTAATGGCCCGTTTTTCTACTAGTGAACAAAGCAGATGCCGAAATATTGTTTATCTGTTTGTCAGCATAAGTGTTCCCTCTCATCATAGCCGTCCACTTTGTACCAAAGTGAGAAACCGTGAGACAACAGCGCAGTAAGTGATTTGTGTATGTGAATGTTTCTTTGTTTAATTATATATAGCAGTATCTGTGTGTGAATGTATGTTACTCAAATACATTCTTACACATTGTTAATTTAATTATATATCTACTTTTTGTGAAATTTGATAAGTTTGTATCTTACAAAGTAGTTTTACATCCTGAACAATATTGAGCTATTATTTTCAAACTATAATTTTATCTTATGTACCTCTTGTAATATATTGGAAATATGGGCCCAGAGTAGAAACTAGGTGCTGGGCTATTATGTACCAGGATATATATATTAAAAAAAAAAAATAGTGCATGGAAGGGAAAAGACGATCATTACCCCAAACTGACTCTTGATTTGATGCATAAGGGAGTGGGGAAATGTTCTTTTGTTGGTAAGGGTGTCAGATTTTAACAAATTGTTAACTGAAGTTATGAATTACTAACCAAAAACTCTTGAGGAATTTAAAATTTCAAAATTGGGAAAGTAAATGGGAGTGGAATTAAACACTTCAATTATAAAAAATAATTATACGACTAGAGAAATTGCCACCAGTGTGTTATCTCCATCGCAATTAAAAGTAATAATAATAAAGCCAAGGGGAAACCACCATAGTAATAATAATAAAAACCTGATTTCACTACCAGCGTCCTGCAACCTAGCGTAGTGCAAAACACAAATCAACACGTGAATGGCATACAGTTGTGTTTAGAGTTGAGTTTGATTCCGCCTATAGCAAAGTGATAATCGACAACAGGTACACAGACATAGTGCAGAAATGCCCAACCCTGCTATAATTTCAGAATGACACACAGGTTCAACACCTGTTGTCATGGTTTGGGGGCAAGCAGTTACGACACTAAGACTGAGTTGTTGTTGTTGTTGAAGGCACGATTACAGCTCACAACTACGTGGACAGGGTGCTACACCCTGTTTTGATACCCTTCATGTCCACCATCCAAATTATATCTTCCAACAAGGTAATGTCAGCCATCATACTGCGGCCATCACAACACAAGGCTTGCAAGGAGTTACAATGGTGGATTGGACCGCTTGGTACCCAGATTTGTTCCCAATAGAGTATGTCTGGGATGCCATGGGTAGACACATTAGGTCACATGGTTGGTCACCCAGCACAAACTGTACAACTACTGTCGACACAAGGCATGCAGACATAGACATACCCAAAGAAGATGTCAAAACACTTATTTATTCAATGCCGACAAGGATCCACAAACATATAGGTACTCATAGTGGGCGCACATTTTGCTTACACATGTATCTAATGGGAATAAACTAGGTCTGATCCATTTCATTTTATCATTTCTTCTGAATATGATCCTGGATACATCTACAAAGTTTCCTGAAATTCCAACATTCCAAGTGTAACATTTTTTATTTCTGCCAGTGTATTTTTATAATCCTTGGCTGAATCATGTTTGTAGGTTATTTTATTATTTATTAATTTTATTAACTCTGTGAAATATTCATCAGAAATGGTAAGAAACTTTATACATAAATGAAAATGTAATCTTTATATATAAAGATGAATGTATGTTTGTTTGTTCTTCATACAAATCCACAGTTTTCATCCGATCACTTATCCTTTGAAACAAGGAGAAAAATACTGTCCACATTTGGTTGAAAAATTATCTGTATAAATAACACATTTTGTCTCATAACTTCGAAATACGGTGATAGACAGACACGTTGAATATGGACGTATCCGTACCGTGTTTCCGTGTAGTGGACTGCCAGCTAAATGGCTAAAGCGCTTGATTACGAACGTCGTGGTCTCCGGTTCAAATCTCCGTGGAGGCTAAGATTTTTAAAAATTGTTTTTGATCGTAAGAGTCACGGTTGGGCCGTCGGTTATTCGGATTGAATTATAAACTGTAGATATCACAAAGGTAGGGGTGCAACCTGAGGCAATTCGAAGGTAGTCTTCCAATACAGTAGATGTACACTTTTTTTACGTTACATTGATCCATCAGGGGTGATTTGTAGTCAGTGTGTGTGTAATCTGCAGTAGGAATACTATAAATGCGGAAGTAAGTCTCTGTCTTATGTTACGTTTTGACAATTAAATGCCTGTACCGATATTGACAGAATTTGATGAGAAAATCTGTAGGGAGGGCACTGGACTTTGTTTGTTCTTCATACAAATCAACAGTTTTCATCCTATCTCGATGAAACTTTGCACACTTATCCTTTGAAACAAGGAGAAAAATACTGTCTACATTTGGTTGAAAAATTATCTGTATAAATAACATATGTCGTCTCATAACTTCGAAATACAGCGATAGACAGACACGTTGGATGTGGACGTCACCGTACCGTTTTTCTGTGAAGTGGGCTGGCAGCTCAGTGGCTAAAGCACTTGCTTACGAACGTCGTGGTCTCCGGTTCAAATCTCCATGGAGGCTGAGATTTTTAAAAAATTGTTTTTCATCGTAAGAGTCAGGCCTGGGCCGTAGGTTATGCAGATTGAATGTTAAACTGCAGATATTAGAAACTTACGAGTGCAATGCGAGGCAAATCGTAGGTAGTCTTGCAAAGTTGTAGGTGTACACTTTTTTACGTTATAATGATCCCTCAGGTGTTGTTCACAGTCACTGTGTGAGTGTGAACCACAGTAATCTTCATATATACAGATGAATGTATGTATGCATGCATGCATGCATGCATGTATGTATGTTTGTTTGTTTGTTCTTCATACAAATCCACAATTTTCATCCGATCTCGATGAAAGTTTGCACACTTATCCTTTGAAACAAGGAGAAAATATTGTCCACATTTGGTTGAAAAATTATCTGTATAAATAACACATGTTGTCTCATAACTTCGAAATACGGCGATAGACAGACACGTTGGATGTGGACGTCTCCAGACCGTGTTTCCGTGTAGTGAACTGGCAATCAGTGGCTAAAGAGCTTGCTTACGAACGTCGTGGTCTCCGGTTCAAATCTCCGTAAAGGCTAAGATTTTTAAAAATGGTTCTTCATCGTAAGAGTCAGGCCCGGGCCGTAGGTTATTTGGATTGAATGTTAAACTGTAGATATTATAAAGTTAGGGGTGCAATGCGAAGCAAATCGTAGGTAGTCTTGCAATTTTGTAGGTGTACACTTTTTTACGTTATAATGATCCCTCACGTGTTGTTCGCAGTCAGTGTGTGAGTGTGAACCACAGTAATCCTAATATAAATATGGAAGTAAGTCTCTGTCTTTTTGTTACGTTTTGACGACTATATGGCTATATCGTTGTGATGGAATTTTATAAGGAAAGCTGTATGAAGGGCACAGGATATTTTTTCCAGTATGATTAACAGTTGTAGTCACGAAATTTTGAAATCATATCTAATAGTGACAGAAATATGTTGGAAATTGATTCTCTTCAAGAGGCAGGTTCGACAGTAGAATGATAGCTTTCCTGTCATATTATGCCGACTCAATATTGTTTGGGACCAATCCTTCGTTACCAACAACTTTTTATATTTAATTCTGGAAAAAAAAATTCTTAATCCACAAGTACGAAGTCGTGGGTACGAGGCTAGTGAATATTTAAATCTCACTGCAAGCACTTCAGATCAGGAAGCTTGTTACAAAAGATTCAAAGTTCCTAAATAGAACATTTGTCATACAGACATCTTCTATTGTGTTGTCTTTAGGATGTGATTGACAGATATTGTTTCACAATTGGTTTGGAAACTTGATGACACCATTTGGTTATGGTCAAAAAATAAAATTGTAATAAATATCACAAATAGCTCCTTCACATCTGCAATGAGCAACCAAACAGCTTACTTTAACTCGAGCCTCATATCGTGGAGCACAATATGAAACTAAGACCCTTTTCATCTATTTTGCTAGAGATAATAGATCAAATGTAGCCACACAGCTTGTGTATAATCAAATCTGTCTCTTAACCCCTCACTGTCAAGATGGCTGAGCTACATTTCTATAAAATGAGTTCTCAAGTTATTCTTCTTCTCCTCCACCACCAGCTTTTTTTTCCCAACATAAGGGGTCAGCTGACCTAATGAGTTTCCTACACCTTTCCTGGTCAACAGTACCCTAGTTTTGTAGCTTTTGTTAATTTTTTTACTCATTGGAATGTTTTTGCTATAACAATCTTTGATATTTTTACTTTTTAAGCTCTTCTGCTTAAAGGAGACTCAGTAATTAGTTGGATTTGATTGTAATGGAACGTAAATGCTCCAATGACCATTTACCTACACATCTATTTACATCCATTTTCCCAATTGTAGATTTTTTTTTAATTTAAAATTTTTTGGGTACAATTTACCCACCCACCTACTTTTGGCCTTCATGAATTTTAGTTCCACATTCTTTAAAGGTTTTTGGTAATTTGTTCAGCACTTCCCAAGTAATTTATTCCAATCTCTGAATACCTTGAATCCCCTATGCCTGACATCAAGTGCAAGCTAGTGGTGATGGTCATCTCTTCCCTACTCTTAATCATTCTACAAATACTCCACACTGCCTCACTTATATCTGCCTTTAACATTCCGAGCACTCTCTTCATTCTCCTCCTATCTTCCAATAGCTCATAGTACAGTTCGTTTCTCATATCAATTACAGACTTGATTCTGTGGCAATTTTCAGAAACAACTCTAGCTGCATTCCTTTGCACCCTTTACAATTTCTGTATTTGGTACACAAAATGTGGGTCCCATACCATAGCACAATAATCAAGCAGTGGTCTAACCTCACTTCTCTGGTACAATCTCCCTCATCCTTTCGTCCCTAAGTAGATTTTTTTTTTTAACTGCTTTACGTCTCTCAACAGCGAGGTCTTTAGAGACGGGAAAGGGAACGGATGGGGGGGGGGGCAAGGAATGGGAAGGAATTCGGCCATGACCTTTTTAAGGAAGCATCCTGGCATTTGCCTGGAGTGATTTGGGAAACCATGGAAAACCCAAATCTGGATGCCCGGACGGGGATTCAAACCGCCGTCCTCCCGAACGCTATCCGTTACACCACCACGCTCGGTCCTTAAGTGGACTAAATGACGCAAGAGCCTAATTTATTTCCCACGTTCCCTCTTCCCTACATGCCCAATGAAATCACTTCTTACACCAAGCGCCCCTTCACCACGTACCTGCGACAGGCGCCACACTTTCCAGTCATGATTTTTCCCAAATACTTCTAGTACCTTCTACACGAACCTTAGCTTTATTTGGCAAAGTATTCCAGTAAAATTTATACTATGTACTTAATTTTTTTATGAAATTGGATTACAGCTTTACTCCTCAATCAACTTTCTGTAATTAAGTAGATAAAAATAATTTAATTACGATATTTTACTAACAAGTTGCTATTTTAATATTTTTGGAAGATAAGTAAATAAGAAACATATTTATTGATTATTTCAGTGTTAAATAAAATAACATATGATATACGGAAGTTACATCTACAATCTAATTTTTGGGTTAGATACTTTTGAACAGCATTTCAGTTATTTATTAGTACTTATTTATTTATTATATTTATTTGCTGAATTACTAGCAGATTATTGTTATCTTTATGCTTTAATACCAATGAAAATAACAAAATGTTGTATTTTAGACAGAACAAAATCCTACAATATGTTTTAGCAGCACTCTATAACAATCAGAATCTATAATAGTTATTTTTTAGTTTTACAAGAAATTTAAGATGTTAATTAAAATGTATCAAAAAGTTTAACTGCAATTTGCTGTATTTAATTCAACTATCAAGCTTTCAGCTATATTTTAAATCAATAATTCTAGAAAAAAAGAAATTGATTAACCACTACGAATAGGCGATTTTTGAAGCTCTATTTCGGAGTGACTAGCCAGTTGACACTCTTTTGGCACATAAGAAACAAGTGTGACATCCTGGATAGAAGGTTATTTGTCTAACTGTCACTGGTCAGGTTATGGTTGGAACCTTCATACTCGTTAACTATCCATCTGATAATATCATTGACTGAATTAAAAGCTAGGTGAGCTCCTGGGGCTCGATTGTCACAGTAAATTTCATGCTTTCTAATATAGTTTCCCAAATCAACGAGTGCAAGCTTTTTCAGCATATATGGAATAAATGAGCATCTCCTGTGAAAGGGATATAATTTTTCCATCAGTCACAAGTTGGTCACTGGGCAGTTTTTATTTAAATAGTCAAAGAATTCTCTTGCAGCAGCTAACTTATCAGTTTATCCCCAAGTGTTCCTTGTCTCTCTCTGTCAGACTCTGAATGCAGCAACCAAGTTTCAGAATCATTCGAGACTCATGACCCCTTGTGTTGTCCTTTGCCCCCTTTCTTTTGAGACTGATTTTATTTATTTATTTTTTGCAGCCCAGTAAGTGTAATATACCTAAAAAAAAAAAAGGCCAAATTCTTCTACTTTATTGGTATCACAAATGCTTCTCCTAAATTTTATTGGGGGTTCATCCCCAGTAATGTTCTGTTCAAGGTTAATGTTTGTATATTATATTAGAGCATAAATCATATTACTGTTTACAATCTGCTGGAAACCAAGAAGTTAGTTGCATCATAGTTTTTGGAAAAAAGAAGAATGGTTTTCAACAAATTTTTACAAGCTGTTCCTGCTAATTTGCTCATAATGGGACTTTTCTTCCATTTATGAATTTTACTTTCATCTTTCACAATCTTCCCTCTGACCTCCTCCTTTCAAAACCATCATCATTACCTGAATTGCTGACATCATCAACTTTGGTGGAATTGACACGTGTCAGAGTAATAAAAGGTGACAAGGGAGCTAGGGAAGGGTCTATAAGTCTCCATCAACTTCTGAGTCAGTTTCATTGCAATGAACTATGATTAATACACATCAGATTGCACTGTTGAGAACTTCAAGTGCCTTTTGTAAAACATACTGATATTCTACAGGAAGCTCACAAATGTTTCTTGAAATGAGAAAAGTAAGAAGCCAAACTGAATGGATCAGCTAGGAACGGGGATTGTTAGTAAGAGGGAAGAGAGGGGGTGAGGGCTTAAAGGGGTAATCTGTTATTCAAAGCCAGAAAGAACTCACTGGCGTTCTCTGTACACTAGTCCATCTGATGGAGAGCTAATTGTCTGATACCAGTTAATGTCCTGTTCCAAACCCTCAGTAACTTCTACTCCATCCTTATCTACAATTGTCGGAATATGTTCCCTTGCCGTCAGTTTTTCAACATGGTCATAGAACTTTCTATCTGTGCCATTTACTGGCCCCTTTGCATACACACTATTTTTCATAAACACAGTTTTAACTTCCAACTTTACTGCTATTATTTCCTTGCTTAGTTGTATCAAGTGTTCTATACATCCTTGTCGTCTCTTAATTCTGTTGTGTTCTTTCCTCTCTCTCTCTTCCCTATGGCTTTACATCTCATTGATGCCAATGTCATTGGAGTTGAGAAAGAATTTCCAAGACTTGGAATGAATTTGGTATTTTGAAGGAATCATCCCGACATTCATCTGAATTGATTTTGTGAAACCACAGAATACCCATATTCACCCACCATGGTTGATGTTATCTTCTCTCCTATCTCTTTAGGCTTGTCACTTTGCTATTGTATTATGTAGGTTGTGGACTAATCTTCATTTTCCATGGTGGAATAAAACTTTCTTCCCCAATTGTCATTATCTCCTTGAATTGTTCCCATTTCGACTCCATTGCAGTCATTGTCTCCTTTTATATACTTAATCTCGCTTAAATATCGCTAAAGTTTTAAAATAAGTTCTGTTTTTTTATACAATGATACCCGTAACCATCTTCAATATTAGCTACTGGTTTACTGAATCCTCAAATATCTATTAGAGCCGAGACAAACATTTATTCTTTGTTACTTGAGACCCCCACAAGATTTTATCTGTGTTTATTCTAAAGATAACCAACAGGTTTGGTCCCCTTGTGCTCTGCTGTACTACCTGTGTAAAGCCTCCTTTTCTTAATATGGGATTTACAAATCTTTGTGCCCTGTTTGTCTTACTTCCCTTCCAGTCGATAAATGGTAAATTTAAGTCTCCACCAATAATGAACTCTGAATATGACTACAATAACCATTTAAAAAAGCTGTGAGGTTTTGTTATTACTGCACCTTCAGGCTGCGTTTATGTTGGAGCTGCGATAAACAATGACAATGACGACAAAAGTAGTGACAAAAGCAGAGCTCATTTTCTATCTTTGTGTGGTGTTTAAATTGGAGCTTCAATAGAAGCAAAGATTTGCATTTTAAATTGCAGGTGATTGCCAATAGGTCAATCATTTAGAGGTCTAGCATTTTCATTCGAATGGGATATGCATTGGAACAGTCTTGAAAATTGCGAAAGTAATGATTAAGATTAAATGGGAAATATTCAACCATTTCACATAAAGATTCCAGATGAACAGGAATTCAGAAAAATTGTAGGAGACCACTACAATATTTGGAATTTCCAAATACAGAGTTATTTGCCCAGTACACTCTACCTTGATGGCCCACATTTTTTTTTTTTTTTTTTGCCGTCATCAGCCTCTTGACTGGTTTGATGCAATCATCCATCCCTTCCTATCTTGTGCTAACCTTATCATCACAACATACTCCTTACAACCCACATCCTCAATTAGCTGCTTCATATATTCTAATCTCCGCCTTCCTCTGCTGTTCTTACCTTTGACTGCTCCCTCCATTAACAAGTTAACTATGGAGTGCGGTGGGTGAATGGTTAACGTTCTGGCCTTGCATTCAGGAGGATGCGGGTTTGAATCCCCATCCAGGCATTCAGATTTGGGTTTTCCATGGTTTCCCCGATCACTCCAGGTGAATGCCGGGATGCCTCCTTCAAAAAGGCCATGGCCGAATTCCTTCTTGTTCCTTGTCCCCAGTCCCATCCCGTCAACGAGGCGTAAAAAAGTTAACCAATCCGGCACATATCAAAATATGACCTACCATCCCGTCTTCTTTCTATAAGACTCTTCCACAAACTTCTTTCCTCGCCCATGGTTTCCAAACTTGTTCATTTCGTACTTTATTCATCAATCTTGTTTCCTGGACCCCTGCTGAGGAAGGACCCCTGGGATGTGAAACATGTCGTCATCATTAATACACATACATACGAGTCATAATCATAATGAAAACAATCATGTGTTACAAGGAAAAATAAAGAGATTAAAAATAAACATTAATTTTTACAACTGACTTTTGCAAACGGTCATATTAAATACAATTAATTATTTTGTTCAAATTCTTGAATGGAGTAGAAGGATCTGCCAATAGGATAATTTCTCATTTGGTTTTTAAATATATCTTTATTATCTGCAAACTGTTTTATACACTTGGGAAGTTTATTAAACAGATGTAACCCTGAATAATTAACTCCTCTTTGTACTAATGACAGAGATCTTTGTACAAGTTATTTCTGTTTCTTGTAATGAAATTGTGCACCTGCAAATTAGATGTAAACCGGTTAAAATGTTCTATGACAATAGCACATGAGAGAATATATATACTGAGAACTCATTGTAAGAACATTGAGTTATTAAAAAAGTTGTCTGCAAGTTCTTGGTTTTACCCTACACAGCATCCTTATAGTTCTTTTATGTGCTATGAAAACTTTTTTACTTTGTGAAGAGTTTCCCCAAAAAATTATGCCATATGACACCACTGATTGGAAATATGAGGAGTACACCTGTTTCTTTAAAAGTAGATCTGGAATTAACGAAAGTATTCGTATTGCAAAGGTGGCACTACTTAACTTCTTCAGTGGTGAAGTGATATGTTCGAGCCAACTGAGTTTCTCATCTATTTGAACACCAAGAAATTTTATACTGTTTGTTTCTAAGATTGTGTTATTTTTATACTTTACTAGTAAATCTGGCTGTGCATAATTTTTTTGATTTAAACCTAATATAATGTGTTTTTTCAAAATTTAATTTTAATGAATTTGCTTTAAACCAATTTGCTACTTCACTAAGTGCTTCATTTACATTAAATTCTATATTACTGTTTGGTGTTTTTCTGTCAGGTTAGTATCATCTGCAAATAAAACACTCTTAGCTTTCTCAGATAAGTTTCCAGGAAAGCCATTGATGTATAACAAAAGAGGAGGGGTTCTAAGACAGAGCCTCGTGGAATTCCAGGTTTTATTTTCTCCCAGTCTGATGAGGCATTTTTACTTATTTCAAAATCAAAAATGGATACTTTCCATGTATGATTTAAACTATTTACCTGCGGTTCCATAAATACCATAGTATTGCATATTTTTCAAAAGTAATTTACGATTTACACAGTCAAATGCTTTTGCAAGACCACAAAATATTCCTATAGGGCTATAATTCAGTTCCTAAAATGTGTTATTTAAAAATGAATATATAGCAATTTCTATGGATGAACCTTTTTGGAACCCAAATTTTGAATTAGTGAGGATATTATATTGCGTATCATGTTCTATTACTCTACGATACACGACTTTTTCAAAAACCTTTGAGAATCCAGAAAGTAATGAAATGAGACGATAGTTATCCACACATATTGCTTCTCCTTTTTTAAAACAACGATTTTACAACCGCATATTTTAGTCTATTTAGAAACACACCTTGTGTTAAAGATTCATTACAAATGTGGGCAAGTACATGACTGATACAATCTGAACATCTTTTCAGTAATTTACTTGAAACATTATCACATCTGGAAGAATTTTTAGGCTTTAATTGTTTCACGAGTTTATTATCTGTCCACTCAATTTTCAATATCCTTCTATAGCACGACATTTCAAATGCTTCAATTTTCCATCTTTCTGGTATTCCTTAAGTCCATGCTTTCTCTCCTGTTTTATAACTTTTGGGTTTCTTCTCCTTCTAGTGATTTTAGAAGTTCTTCAGGTATCCCATCAACTCCAACTGCCCTATTTGATATCAAATCATTCAAAGCTCTATCAAATCCTGTCCTCAAAAAAGGATTACTTGGCATCAATATCAACATCAAATTCTTTCTTCAATACACTTTTGTTCAAATCATACATGTATTCCTTCCATTGGTTAGCTCTATCTTCTGACCCTAGAAAAGTTTCACATCTGCAGCTTTAACGTTTATACATCTTTTCTCCAAAATTCTGTTAATTCTTCCTATATGCCACCTCTACTTTACCTATGACCATTTCCTTTTCTACTTCTTCACACTTTTCTTGCAGCCATCTCTCTTTTGATTCTTTGCATGTTCTGTTTATTTTATTTCTAAATTGTCTGTATTGCTCTCTTCCTGCTTAATTTCAAACATATTTACGCCATCTCTGATCCATCAACTCAAAAATTTCTTCAGTGATCCAAGGTTTTCAGGCAGCCTGTTCCCAAAATCCTAATGTTTCTTTACGAGCTTTCATCATTTTGGTCATTAATGCATTCCATTCGTCCTTAGATCCTTTCAGAGTTACTGCTTATTGTTAGATCCACATCTACCATTTCTGCACACTTTTCTCTCCTGATAGATTGTTTAAATTTCTCTTTGGTTATATTAATATGCTATCTTTTTGTTGATTGCAATCTTAAATTTATAATGTATGCACATTAAAATGAGTATACATATGGAAATTGTACTAATTAAAAAAAATATAATTGTGTGTTGTATTTCATTTAGTGGCCATATGACCCCATAACTTGACTAGAATGAATCTGTTGCGATTTTCAACATTTTGGTCTCAGAAAGGGAGCCTGATAAAAATGTCAGCAATAAGATAAGAGCAAGAATAAGCTTACAGGAATTAGTGTCCCATTTATCACTGCTCAGCTACTGTGGGAGGCTTGTCACACTGCTCCGATATAAACACCTCCATTGTCAAAATGTTTCATCTTTCTACACACCATCATTAATCACAGTTCCAATGTAAACCCGCCATTAGAAACACAAACAATCATAGATGGAAAGACAAGCTATTTCATGCTGTAGTGATTGGTATTTCACTTCACATTTATATAATAATTTATCTTTCAATGAAATTAAAATGCCTGTAATATTGTAGAAACAGAAAGTGAGATACAATTATTACATATACAAATGATTTGTCACAAAAGTATAAAAAAATCAGTTGCTTTGATTTTCTTATAAGTAAGTAATTCAAACTTTATATTTTTTTAAAAAGGAAGTAATTTTTGTAATACTAATGTAACATAAGTAAATTACATCAATAGTCATAAAATTCCAAAGATGATTTTAGGGATTTTATACACATTGGTATCAACTGTCACTCATACGTTAACACTAGCTGGCTTTTAAATATTATACGCATAAAACTAATTATCTGCCTGCCCAATCTTTATATATATAAAAATCTCGTGTCACGATGTTCGTCCGGGATGAACTCCGAAACTAAATAATCGATTTAGACGAAATTTGGCTCAATTTGTGTGATTTAGTCCAACTTAAAAGATAGGATAGTTTTTATCTGGATTATAGACCTCAATATTTATTATTTGCGAAATAAATGTTCATTAAATGTTTTGTCATAGGACAATGGTTTGTAAATATTTGTAAGCCGCCAAGGCTAAGCGGTCTGCTGGCTAAGTGGTTAGGGCGTCTGACTGGAGATGGAAAGGTCCCTGGTTCGAGTCCCTGTCTCGGCGAGGATTTTTATAGACACTTAACCCGGCATTAACCCCCGGCGCAGCATGCTGTATGAGGTGAAATACGCCAGGACGGTACTGTGGTTCGCATTCGACGTTAAAATGTAGGTCCCCTGTACCAGGCAGAATGGGCGGGTTAGGTAAAGGCGGCTACGACAGAGGCAGAATGCCCAGCCAGTAGAAACCATGTCACCAAATCATTACCACCACACGTAATTATTATTATAGTTCCATAAGTTTCTAACAGATGGCGATGTGTTAACTTATCGATAAAACACTTGGTTAGCTAGGTTGGGTAATCATCCAGTAGATCACGTTCTGTTTCAATTTATTTATGCTACAGTTTCTTCCTAACAGATAGCGGTGTGTTAATTTATGGAACCATCCAGTAGATG
Organism: Vandiemenella viatica; assembly: GCA_031002005.1. Classification (NCBI taxonomy): domain Eukaryota; kingdom Metazoa; phylum Arthropoda; class Insecta; order Orthoptera; family Morabidae; genus Vandiemenella; species Vandiemenella viatica. Next base: position 69,720,390 of record JARYHS010008075.1, on the reverse strand, counting down.
GCGTTGTATTTCGATTTATTTATGCTACGGTCTATTCCACGCCATTTGTATGAGTTTCTTCAATTTTAATTGTGCTGTGTATTGTGTTATAATTATACTGTATTGTTGTTCATCGTTTGTGTGTCTTTATATCTAACGACAAAGTATTTACACACATGAATATAACATTGAAGAAAACGTTACGATAAATTCGAATCGTGTAAGCATTTCTCGCTACCTTATCATTTTTCTTCTTCTTTTTGTTATGGTCAGCTAGACTCCACGTGTCAATTTCAATTCCTCTCCTGTTGTTTTTTCTTTCTTCCTCCCCAGTACTCATTCATTATTGCACTCCTCTCTACTTTTGAATCCTGCCATATTCAAAGTCTGCTATCGAAAAAATTTTCTTTCCATACGGTTCACTGGTATTATTTCGTTTCAAAACTTTTTAAACCTCTTGAAAGCCTGGTGTCATCCATGCTATAAATGTATCAAAAAATTTCATTATTCTTTTTCTGTTATTTTTTTCAATGTTATTTTATATTTCCTCATTTGTTCTTAACTTCCATTTTACTGTATTTTTCAATGGACCCAAAAATTCCGGTTTCTTCACTGTATTATAGTGTCTTATTTTAAGGCTTTCAGAAAGACACTTTTTGTTGTAATTCAAATAATTTTCAGTGAAATGTCGCCAAAGAATCTAACCTCGACAATGCGTGTAGCAGAGAGGCAAGACGCACGACGAGAGAGATCATCAATCAGCAACACAAATCGCGGCAAGTAAGGAAGTTCAAAGAATCGGGACAGCTGAGCATCGTATGCAAGAATCTCAAGAACAGCGTGATGAACGTCTGTGACAGAATATATCGAGAACAAGAGCGGCACGAGAACAGCACATAGCTACCTTTAGAGAAAGAGAACGAGAGAGACAGTAAATCAGCCGTGCTTTAACACGTGTATCATTTCTTCGTCTTGCGTTCCAATATGCACCAGCCATTGATTACTCTGCACATTCAGAAACTGCAATCGGTGCAGTGAGCAAAATATGCCAGTATTATCAGGCGTTGAAATTCCGCAATGAAGCAGCCGTCATGTGTTGTGCATCAGGAAAAGATGTATTATTACCACTACCCAATCCGCCAGAACATTTACAATCCTTCTTGCTGGCGAATCAAACGATTCGAAATTGTTTCTGAGCAAGACACGCAAATTCAAATCTTGCTTCCAGATTACGTCTTTTGGGGCAACAAAAATTTGCGATCTTACATCTGATGGACGTCATTTTGAAACTAAATTCAAAATACAAGGCCAGATGTACCATAAGACTGGGTCGTTGATACCGATGCCAAACGATGACCCGAAGTTTCTCCAAAACTATTGGATATTGTGAGGAAGGCTTGGAAACTAGGTGCCAGTATAATTTCATCGAACAAGCAGAAGAGAGAGCAATTGTGGTATTGTTGGAAAATTGTTTGGAAAATAATAATCAACTTATTCAATTGTGTCGCCACAATTAAAAAATGACAACTATCAAATTGTCATCCAAGCTGACAAATTACCATCAGGAGAATACGCTGGCAGATTCAACGCGCCAACCGTAGATGAAGTTGCAGTTTTTATGGTTGGTGACTCAGCTGATTAAAGTCACACGCCAAGATAGAACTGTTAGTATAATTTCGGATCTACACCGTTCGTATGACGCACTCCAGTATCCACTGATATTCTGGCAAGGGCAGAATGAATATCACATCAACATCAAACAGCGTGATCCAGTTGCTGGTAAATTTAATATTCAACTATTTAATTCGTTATTTTATTAGTACAGTAGACCCGCAGTATTCCGACCAGGGGCCGGATTATAGCGGGCCCACTATATTGATTTCTTATTCTTTTTTTTACTATTTAATTTATTATTTTTTCAGGTAGTAAAACAAATAAAAAAGTTACTTCAATGATGTACTACGCCCCCCGATTGATGATTAGACGTTAATTAGGAAAACTATATCCGTCGATATCGTCAACTGTGCCTTCAATACGTCGTGGATATGTACGCCAAGGTTGAAAACAAGCATTTGCGATTTATTCAATACAACCAGGTTAAATTACGATCGGAGGAATACATCCTCTTACGAGATAATGTTATCGGCAATATTTATGAAAATTTAAACGCCAATGATATCGGTAATGCATTTATTTTACCTTCAAGCTACATCGGCAGTTCACGGAACATGCAGGAATATATACAAGATGCGATGACTTACGTACGTCATTATGGTCGTCCAGATTTTTTATTACATTTACATGTAATCCGAATTGGGAGGAAATACAAACTTTGCTATTACCAGGCCATCAATCAATGCATCTTCATAATGTCACGGCACGTGTGTTCAAACAAAAATTAAAATCATTGATTGATTTAATCGTAAAACATTCAGTTTTCGGTAACACGCGTTGCTATCTGTATTTGATTTAGTGGCAAAAGCGAGGTTTGCCTCATTCTCACATTTTGATTTGGCTTGAAGTTAAAATCCGTCCAGAAGAAATTGATCAAATAATTTCAGCCGAAATTCCGGACCCATTAATTGATCAAGAATTGTCTGATATTGTTACCAGTCACTCGATCCACGGACCGTGAGGTGCTTTTAACATGACATCGCCATGCATGTAAGGTGGAAAATGTAAGAAGCGTTTTCCAAAGGAATATAAATGATACTATTACGGATATCGATGGTTATTCGTTGTATCGCCGCAGAAACGCTGAGAATGGTGGCCAAACATTTACAATGCGAATGTCAAATTCTAGAAACCAAGTTGAAATTGACAATCAGTGGGTGGTACCATACTCACCATTGATTTCAAAAACGTATTAGGCTCATATTAATGTCGAGTTTTGCAGTTCTGTAAAATCCATTAAGTACGTTTGTAAATATGTTAATAAAGGCAGTGATTTGGCCGTATTTGAAGTTCAAAATGTAAATAAAACTGACGAAATATTTTTAGTTTTCGCATCCATGAAAGAGACCCTTCCATCCAGCATCTTGCAATACATCTTGAAAACGATCAACGTGTATATTTCACCGAAGAAAATATTTTCCAAAGAATACTTGAGTCACCAAAAACGACAAACTGAATTTTTCACATTGTGTCAAAAATCTGATGTGTTCCACCAATTCGCAAAAACATTATTATATACCGATGTTCCAAGCTATTTTTCATGGAACAAATTAGGTAAAAAATGGTTGCCACGTAAACAAGGAGAACCACATCCTTCGATCGCAGGCATATTCAAAGCAAAGACTTTGCATTCAAAACAACGTGAATATTTCTTTCAGCGTTTGTTATTGGTGAATGTTCCCGCACCAGCTTCTTTCGAATGTTTACGAACAGTTAATGGTCGAGTGTTCAATGCATGTCGAGTGTTCAATACATGTCAAGATGCATGTCGCGAGTTGCAGCTGCTGGTAGACGACAATTATTGGGACCTGATACTTGCTGATGCAGCGTTGACAGCCACGCCGAATAGTATTCGTCAAACTGTTTGCAATTATTTTGACAACATGTTATCCAACACAATCTTCGAGTTTGTGGGAAAAATATAAAAACAAAATGACTGAAGATATAACTGAAATTTCAGTTTATATAAATAAATAAAAAATATTTTTTTTATAAATATCAATTTTTATATAATTTCAATTAAGTAATTTGTAATGAAATGTAAATTAAAAAATTTTATGATCGTTTGTCCTTAAGTTCAACTCTCCGTAACTCTTTACCAATTACATTTGAATTTCCAAATCGACTACAATGTTTTTGTCTTTATTAGTGTATATTACTTTGACTACTTGAGGAAGTTTAGAATAACATTAATCCTACGTACCATAATTAGTAAGTCACAGCAACGCGTGACCGGGTCAGCTAGTAATAATTCTAAAATATTTCATCTTTATTACAATAAAAACATTCAACTGAAGATAAAAATGCTTTGACAAACTATAATTAAACTTGTGTACAAGCTATGCATCCTAGAAAAATAACGTAAACAGCTGTTTATATTGGCATGGTTGTAAAAAGAGTTTGGAGAAAATATGTCAAATATTACTTAATATAGTGAAAAACTTAAACTATGTATTCAGTCATCAGCACAGTAATTAATACATCAGAATTATTGTGATAATGAACAAGTCTTAAAATATCTTCATGGAGCTTTGAAGATTTTGGTAATTTTCACATTGTGGGAACATAAGTATTACAAATGTTAAATGCAACAAACAGTAAAATTTTTCATGACAACAATAAGAAGGAAACTATTAATAAAATCTGAAGTCATAGTACCATAAAATATATTCTTAGTAATAGAATACCAGAAAATTGTTTACTCATCACAATTGAAACAAACAGCAAAAGATCAAAAACTAGATGTAAGTAGTAGTGCTCTTGACTAGTACTCATTTGACAATATGCAGAACCTGACAATAGTTTCAGGTTCAAATTTCCCTGTGCTTCAGCATATTTCTACAACAAAAATGGTTCTATCTTCTGATTTACGACCAAGTAAATTTGTTTAATGTGCATCTTCCACAAAATTTACTGAATTTGATGATACATCAAAAATTACAGAAAGGACTAATAATGTGAAAATCTGCAATGGAGAAGCTGCTAAAATTTAACAGCTTTTTTTTTAACCTCACAACCGTTTTTTTTTTTTTTTTTTTTTTTTTTTTTTTTGTAACAGTTTAACGTCCCTTTTTAACAACGTGGTCTTTAGAGACGGGAAAGGATGGGGGCAAGGAATGGGAAGGAATTCAGCCATGGCCTTTTTGAAGGAAGCATCCCGGCATTCACCTGGAGTGATTTGGGGAAACCATGGAAAACCCAAATCTGGATGCCCGGACTGGGATTCACAACCGTTGATAAAAAAGTTGTTAAATAACGACGAGAAGATCAGATACATATGTAACATATTAAATTGATTTAGTAACCCAGTGTGAACAATAACTCATTTACTTTAATTGATCAATTGCATAAAATGTTTGGCAAAGCTAATTTTCCATGTTGAATATATTTGAATACCTATTATGATTTCAAGTAAGCAAAAGTAAAACAAAAGAGTCTTCTAGACAATGCATAGATTTAATATACAATATGCCTAACAATCTATTTTTGTTCTTTTTTGTTATGGTTATATGTCAAAATTGAGGTAATTAAAGGTGGGAAAGTATAGGGGACAAAGAACAGGAAGGTATTTGAAATGAAGTCTTCACATACACCGGGAAAGTCTCAATTCTTACAGGAAGGTATTTAGCTATTACCTTTTGAAGAAACTATACTGGCATTCACCTGAGTGATTTGGGGGAACCGTGGAAAACCCAAAACTGGATGGCCAATTGGGGATTCCAACTCGCATCCTCCAGAATGCAAGACCAAAGTGTTACTGTTTCACACACCACACTTGGACCTGATTTTATGTGGTTCTTCTAGATTATTCCAGTTGACTGCTAGGTCTTTGTGATGAGCCCTTGTGATGTTCATCCCTGTATCCTTTAACTACCTAATTCACTCAACTTGGAGGGTTACATGCTCTACCACACACACACAATGTTGTAATGGCACTCAGGAAAAGTAAACAGCTTTTTGGCAATGCATATAACAAATGATAAGGAAAATAACCCATCACTCACTAAAGTTGAAGGCTGGAGGGCTGATATGGTTATACAACACACAAGGTGAACACAAATGTACAGTATTTCACTATAAAACCTTAAACATGTAGGGAGAATCAAGCCATTTGATACAGGAAATATGCACATGCTACTGCTTACTGCATGGCTAGCCAGTCCATGGATAGGGTGATAGACATAGTGGAGGTAAACTAATGCAATTTGAATTATTGATTATACTGGGGAACACGCACACCACCACAGGCAGTGGGGGAATGTATTAACTTTAAAATGTAAACTGTGTTAATGGACCAATTGTAAAAAGGAATAAAAATGACAAACCGTCTACACCCAAACATATACTGCTAGTAGCACAATATACCAATACCCACAACTCTAACAATCTCAAAAATTGCTTTACAGTGGGAGTGGTTATAGTTTTCCAAGCAACCATCGTTGCACCCAAACTTCGTAGATAAACTTGTGTACCAAAATATCCTGGATACCAGACATTCTTTCAGGACTCTCAATCACCAAAAAAAAGCCATACCAATAAACCCAACACTTATTGTTTATTTATTAATAATTTTAGTGAAATTATTTTTAAATGTTTTTACTGTCATTTTATTGCATTTTTTGCCATAGTTCCATTAATACAATTTTATGTTTATACATATCTACTTTGACATTCCATCAGCTGTGTGTGTGTGTGCGCCCGTGCTCTTCCTCAGATATATCTATAGTTCAACTCGCATTAGTTTACCACCACCACCTCTACCATCACCATCCTGTTCTCCAAGGCCTAGCTCGTCATGTGCTAAGCAGTAGTGCGTGCAGGCCTCCCTTACCAAATGACCCAATTCTCCGTACATGAATAAGGTTTCAAACCAAAATATTGTATGTTTGTGTTCTCATGTGTTGTATACTTGACAACAGTTGACAAGCCTTCAACTTTAGTGAGTGGTGGGATATCTTGCCTATCCTCTACAAGTAATAGTAATAACAGCATAGTACTTTCCCTCAAGTTATAAGATGATACACCAAAATTTTATCTTCAACGTGGAACACCAATGGAAAAATACATGGACTTTCACATTTAAAAATGATGCATTTAAAGAAATATAGTGGAAATAGTGACAATTAAAATGCTGTCAGGCAATAAAAATATGGAAGGACAAAGAAAATAACCCATCAGTCACAACAGACGAATGCAGAAGGCTATTATGAACAAATAAATACGAACACACTTTACAGAATTTTGGTAAAAATCTTAAAGAATAGAGGTTAAATTGGTGCCAAGTGTTCCCCACCCATTCTTCATGAGACCACACACTCTCAAGGACATCTTGGTCCACAAATACTCACCTTATGATTCTCCAAGACTACCACATGCATCTTTCCCATGCAACAGTAGGGCCTATTCATTCAGCCACCATTACCTATTCCAGTCCTACCACGGAAGAATTTTTTCCTATTTTTGAACATGCCACTTGCACATTACACATCTATTCATAAGGATGAATGGCCACAGCAAACAGTTTATACTGGAAACCTAGACCATTCAGCAGCAGCCTGTGCCAGTTCTCACTACTATAACAGCCACAACAACTGTAACCGTGAGAGCTATCAGAAGTTTTCCTAATACTACTACCCAACTCTGTAAGTGATAACTGGCCTATCAACATATCTTAGAAACTTGGCTTCCCCCTAGCTCTAACCTCCGGTAAGACCCCAACAGTAAACTTATCACTCATTTTTATAATATATGAACAGCCAATATATGAAATATGTCAAGTTCACCTTTAATAATTTCACAGGAAACTGATTTGAAATCAGGATTGGCCTTATACTTCTCATTAATGTGAAATTTTCAATTGAAAATATCTTGGAGGCTAAACTCATTGAAATTGGGTTACCACATAGTATTCATCAATAGCCAGCAGAATACATCATAATCTCATTTTTTATACATTTTTGAAGTTGACTTGCATTTCAAGATAGCTCTTCATATATTATTTATTTATTTATATGTTATATACATACATATTTTTTCTATTATAATAATTTTTTTAAAGAATTTTTTTCAGCCTGAACAAAGATAATTATCTGTTGTCTTGTGGTTGTATTTTTGCTTTAGTTCTGTCGCTTCCCAAGAGGAACATATAAAATGTGGGTAAGACTCTTCTGTCATCGTAATGGTAGCATTCATAAATGATACTCTCAGTAAGGGTATTTACACATTTACAATTTATTTACTTCAGGATTATATACATAATTGAGCATTGCTATTTCCCTTGATTTCTTCCCTATGCGAGACATTTATTCCTTGTGACTACTGACTGACATACCAGCTACGATTCCCTGAAGGTTCCATGACACCTGTTAGCTTTCCTGTTGATAGCTGTGTCCATCATAGACTTGGCTGACATTGATGGCTACTGCTCATCGTTAATATTTCTGAAACAAGCCCTCGAGCCTAGCTTCACATTTCTATCTCACTAGCTACCTCTCTGACTTGTGCACCTCGGTTTTGCTTGCTGCTCCCCTCCATGGAACCAGCGGTAGAGAGAAGCCTCCGCCAATCGTGGTGGCTGCTTTCCTCCCATCTCCTTCCAAATGCTGTCATGCTTCAGCTTAATTCTGCTGACACTTGACCAACTTTATTGCTATTGCCTTCTATATCGCCACATTCCAATGTCCATAACTGTTTACTTAACTGTTGCAATTGCCCTGGTTCTGACTGGCACTGCATGAAATCAACTATTGTCCAGCTTAAGCCAAAAAAATCCCTGGAGCCTCTACTGTCTACTTCTACTCTCAGCACTTCCGTTCTCACCCTTTCCAGCTTGTTATTCTCTGGCTTCACTCGTGTGGCGAGTCTCAGTGTGTACACATCTGAGCCCATTGCCATATGCCTCAACTCTAAACGTGGAAGATCCATAGCAAAATATTGTAAAATGTATTCATGTCTATTTCTTAATCGTGGCCCTCATCTGTGTTGATTTATCTCCATGTTCATCACATTAATATGGAGATTTTATTTATATTTTGGCTGATACCTACTGGAAACCCAAATGAAGCTAAGAATATGTGAGTTTAATGTTATATGGACAGCAATGCCCTAACTGATGAATAGCCCGTATTTACTTATAAGATTTTATTTTCAGAAGTATCTGAAGTGTATTTGTGTAACATTACAAATAAAAATTATAAGCAACTTAAACAGCAATTCAAGTGTGCTGTTGTCATGATAAAAAAAATGTAAATTTTCCTTTAGACATTCTTTTATATAAAGTCAACATTTCATATATAGATGTAATTTCATCGAAGGCAAAGTTATTTGATAGACAACTTTAAATTACAATTTGTCAATTGTTATAATACGTATTGCAAACTTCAGATGTCAGACTTAAATGACAAATGGATCATCAAAACCCTAGCACTGGGTTAGGATAGAAGCAAACCATGACTTCTGTCCTTCCATTTGCTAACTGGTTTCAATTTTTAACAGACTTCAAAAAAAGGAGATTCTCAGTTGATATACATATATATATTTTATGTATGTTCAGTGACATCTTTGCCAATTTTGAACCGATTTATATAAAATGTTTTTAGTGGATATGGTATACCTACAAAGTGGTCCCATATGAATTTCATTGAGAAACTACCCCTTTAAAATCCTTAATTATTTATACAAACCCCCATTTTTTTAATACAATTTCGATGGAACTTTGGACATGAATCGTTAAAAATAACTCCCCCTATCCATCCCCTTAATTTGTGTTAATGTTCTTTATAAATAGCTACAATCAACACTGTTCGAAGACCGATTATCATCGAAGTTCATCAAAGTTGGCATATACATTTAATTTTCATGGAGAACCCAAAAATAAAAAAACACCCCTCTCTCCCTTCACACCCCTTAATTTCATACAAACCTACATTTCTTGTCTGATTGAACTTTGCACATGTATACTTTAAAATAAAGAGAAAAAATCCTGTCAACATTTGGTCTGCTAAAGCCCAACCCCTCTCCCTCCTTCCACCCCCTTAATTTTTGTCAATGTTATTTATAAAAAGCTACAGTCGACACAGTTTGACCAATTACCATGAAAGTTGGCACTTACATGTATTTTTTCAAGAAGATTACTTCTGACCAAAAAATCCATAAACCACCCCCTCTCCCCATTAAACCACTCAATTTTTATGCAAATTTTTATTGTTTACTTAACTGTTGCAATTGCCCTGGTTCTGACTGGCACTGCATGAAAAGTTTTTATCCAATTTATATTGAACATAGCACACTTTTACTATAAAACAAAGAGAAAAATAATGCGACCTTTTGGTTTGCAAAAACTGAACCCCTCTCCACGTTTCCACCCCCTTGATTTTTGTTGATTTTCTTTTTAAAAAAGCTAGTCGACACCATTGGACTGATCTTTATGAAAGTTGGCACATATATGTATTTTTTTATGGAGAAGATTTCTGACCAAAAAAACCTACCCTAGCTCCCCTTTTAAACCCACACTTTAATCTGATTTTGGTGGAACTTCACATGCGTATACTTTAAAACAAAGAGAAAAAGAAAAATACTGTCCATATTATTTTCACAAAAATGCGAATCCTATCTCCCTTTCTACCCCTTTAATTACTGTCAATGTTGTTTATATATATCTACAGTTTCTGATTTTGAAGGAAGTATGCACATACATACTTCAAAACAAACAGAAAAATACTGTCTACATTTGATTTAGAGAAGCCAAACCTCTCTCCCCTTTCCCATCCCCTTAATCTACACAAAGCTGCAGTTTCTATCCGATTCTGAAGAAAATTTGCACATGTATACTTTAAAACATACAGAACAATTGTGTTTAAATTTGGATGCAGAAGTCCCCTTCTATCCCCACCACTCCTAATTTCCAATGTTCTTTATAGATACCCACAGTTTTTATCAAATTTTGATGGAAAACTGCACATGTATACCTAAAAACAAAGAGAAACATAGTGTCTACATTCTGTTTACAAAACCCAATCGCTCATTCCCTTACCCCATTAATTTTTTAAATGTTCTTTACACAAAGCTACAGTTTTATCTGGTTTTGAGGGAACTTTGCACATGTATACTTTAAAACGAAGAGGAAAATACTGTCCACACTTGATTTACAAAATCCAAATTACTCTTCGCCTCTACACCCCTTAATTGCTTTTTATACATACCTACAGTTTTTATCTGGTATCACTATAAATTTACACACATATACTTTAAATCAGTCTACATTTGGTATACAAAAGCCCAATTCCTCTTACCCTTTTTAATTTCGTTTTAATTTCCAATGTTCTTTACAAAAATCCACAGTTTTAAATCCTGTCAAAATCAATTAAGCTATTTTTAAGCCATGGCAGAATATTAATAAAATAAATGTGACTGAATGTCTCAACATTTGCCACATATTTCAACTTCAATCCAAAGCTTTCATGTTGTGAAACCAATTAAAAATCTATATTTTCATTGTGGTGCCGGAACAAACATATATTCCACAGACAGATTTGTGTATATGGTATGTATCAATGTACAGATGTTACATGTTTCTATTCTCGAACAGGAGCTGTAACAGATGTTATGATTAGTTCAGAACACAACCAGGACCAAAATTTAAATTGACTATTCTTAACACAGCATCCAGTTCACCCCACTCTGGAAGTTTTTGGGGTATATAAAGAGGAAGATTTTGGACTGAATAAAAATCAAAGCAAGACTAAAGTGATGAAATGCAGCAGAAATGATAGCAATACTAGTAGATTAAATATAAAAATAGGATTGGATGCAATAGGAGAAGTAAGTGAATTCTGTTACTTGGGAAGAAAAATTACAGCCGATGGTCGAAGCAGGAATGATGTTAAAAGCAGAATAGCACTAGCAAAAAGAGCCTTCATGAAAAAGAGAAATCTTTTAGTTTGAAATATTGATCTAGGAATTGGAAAGAATTTTTTAAAAGTCTATGTGTGGAGCACAGCACTTTACAGTAGTGAAGCATGGACTTTAAGAATACTGGAAAGAAGGAAAATTGAAGTATTTGAAATGTGGTGCTACAGAAGAATGCTGAAAATTATGTGGACAAGCAAAGTAAGAAATTAACTAATTTTGGAAATGATGGGTGAGGAAAGAAGTTTGTGGAAGAAGCTTACAGAAAGAAGAAACAGGCTGGAAGGTCATATTTTGAGTTAATTTGCTGGTGGAGGGAACGGTCAAAGGTAAGAACTGTAGAGGAAGACAGATATTAGAATGTATGAAGCAGATAATTGAGGACGTGGGTTGTAAGGGATATGTAGAGATGAAGAGGTTAGCACAAGATGGGAAGGGATGGAGGATTGCATCAAACCAGTCGAGAGACAGTTTCTTTTTGAAAGCAAGCGCTTTAACCACTGAGTTACCAGAAAGTTTGCAAATTGAGAACTTCTGTGTCATATTTAAAATACAAAACAAACTATAATTCCACAAAAAATGTAAAAGTAAAATAATTGTTGCTTTAAAAAAAAAAAAAAAAAATAAAACCTCCTTAAAAAAAGCACACTTAAAATTTTAAAATACCTATATACCTTGTTTAGAAGAAAGTAAATCTAAATGGATAATATTTTACATTACTGTAATTGAAATTTTTATATTAATTACATAGAAAGGACAGGTAAAATACAGCCAACACTAATTGGGGTGAAAAGGGGGTTTTCACACGAAATATTGCATTTTCTTTGTTTGTATGTTGTTTTGTGTTGCTGCTGCCCTCCTCCCTTCAATATTGGTGAGTGTTGGGTGTATTTTACCAGACTTTTCCATGTAAATATTGCCTCGTGGCATTTCTTTCCTTTCATTGTTACCTTTGATATTAATTAGATTGTTTTGTGTTGCTGCTACCCTTCTCCCTTCAACTTTGGTGAGTGTTGGTTGCTTTTTTCCACTTTCTTTTTCTTTTATATTAATTAGTTATTTTTGGAGTCAGTGCCAGCCAAAGCAAGAAAAACAAAAAGATAAAAATAATGAATAACAATAATAAATAAAAAATCATATTACTACTTACCTACAATTAATGCTAGAAACATGTTTTAACAAAATTGAAACATACAGATGATACACCGATATTATACTAACTGTAAAGCATTTACTGCATGATGCAGCCTACTAGCTGACATTGTAGTGCCAGAGATGTGCCTCGATGACCAATGAGGCCAAGCCACAGATAAAATACTGTCTAATTTGTTTCCCAAAACCGTCTCCTGCAATAACAACATCTGCCCCACTACATGCTGTAAAATATTCAGAAGTTTTGCTCGTATTCCCCGTTTCGCCTTGAACACCAAATAAAGTTCAGTAATTTGATCTTCGCAATGTGACAGCTGGCACTGACACCAAAAATAACTAATTAATATAAAAATTTCAATAACAGTAATGTAAAATATTATCCATTTAGATTTACCTTCTTCTAAGCAAGGTATAAAGTTATTTTAAAATTTTTAGTGAGCTTTTTTGAAGGCTTGTTTTTAAACAGTTATTTTATATTCAATCCCATTAGACCAGAGGTCTCAAAAGTTTAAACAGAAATTGGTCTAAGTTGAGGTATTTCAAACAGAGATGCAGGATTTAGTTACACTGAAAACCATTAGCTTCAGCTCTTTCACTAGAATTTCTTACAACTTTTTTTCATTAGTACTTAATTTATTCTGGTCACAAAAATTTTATAGGTATGAATTTTAAAATGTAACAGATGACTTCAGTATATGCTAAAAATGTGTCGGTTATTGAAAAAAATACTTTACATGATCTGATACTTCTTATATGCTGGTGAGTAAGGTTGGAATACAAATAACAAAAAAGATGTCTGTGACATAACAATTTACAAGTTGTATTTATGATGAACTGGAATTTATTATAAAACAGAAAAATCTGTCAGCACAAGTATGGTGTACAAAGCCACTAAAATCATTAATTTTATAACATTCTTGAATGTTTTATATAGTTGGTACAACAGGGAAGCCTCCATTATTTTGTTATCTATATTTATATAACTGGTCAGTGTAAGAAACCGCAGTAACCAAGGCATATTGGGCAGAGGTATCTAGCCATGCATCAAGCGAAATTTTATGAATGGGCAACCACACTTAAAATCTTTTAGTCGTATACTAGATATTTCCAAGTTTTCTATCTAGAAACTTAAACTGGTGGCAACTTAATGATAAATCTCACTCCATTGCACACTCAAGGTAAATAATTCAGTACCACATTGCCTGTGGGCCTTACTATCTGTCAGTTTAGAAGCATGGCAGAATGTTAAACTTACTTATGCTCAGCTCAGATTCTGGAGTAAACTTCATTAGTTAAATGGATCTCAACTTTGATCCTCCAATATTTCCACTTGTTAAGGATGTCATACACCTAAACATTTGTTGTATAAATGGCACAGAGAAGTGGTTCAAACCATAGAAACAATAGCTTAAGAAAATATTTGGAAAGTTAAATAAAAAATGGAAGTAGGTTAGAGCCTAGTCAACAAACTGAAGAGAAAGGATTGCTAAATAAAAAATGCCTTGGTGCTGGTTATTATTACTCTGCAAGTTGCATTTACTTATTTCAATTATTTTTTTTAGCTTAAATAATAAATCAAGCTTATTGTACGCACAATTAAGTTACCGTATAATGAAAAACATTAGTCCTCTGAAAATGCCACAGAATCTACATCTACATCTACATATATACTCTGCAATTCACAAAATTGTGGGTGGCAGAGGGTGCTCAGCACCAAAGCTAATCTCTTTGCTGTGCATTCCAATCCCTAATGGTACGAGGGAAAAAAGAATTCATATAAGAATCAGTGCCGGCACCTTATTTCTCTAATTTTATCTTTCTCGTCCTTCCGACTCAAATAGGTTGGTGGAAGAAGTATTTCACTACACTCATGAGTGAAAGTTGGAGTACGCATGTTTTCCAATAAGTTTAAACGAAACGTGTGTCGTCTATCTACCAGAGACTCCCAACCTAATCTACTAATCAGTTCTGTGACGCTTTCATAAGGACTGTAGCAAGCGGTCACGAATCGAGCGGCTCTTCTCTGTACTTTCTCTATACTTTCGATCAATCCCTTACGAAACGGGTCCCAAATGGCACAACAATAATCCAAATGTGGACGCACAAGAGATTTATACGCTATCTCCTTTGTTTGTTCATTACAATTTTTCAAGATTCTACCTATGAATCGCAGCCTAGAATTTGCTCTACCTACTAAAGAATTAATGTGTATGTCCCATTTCATGTTCCTTTGTACTGTTACTCCCAAATATTTAATAGAATCGACCATATCAATAACTGTATTGTTTAACTCGTATTTCTGAACAATCGGATTCTTTTTGTTAGTTATGCTCATTGTCTTGCACTTTTTACAGTTTAGAGTAAGTTGCCACTCAGCGCACCAAGCCAAAATAACATCCAGATCGCGCTGAATTTCTAAGCAATCGGCCAAAGTTCTTACTTCCCTATAAATAACCGCATCATCAGCAAACAATCTAAAAAGGCTTTTCACTTTGTCTCCGAGATCGTTTATAAAAATTAAGAAAAGAAGTGGTCCTATTACACTTCCTTGAGGTACACCCGATGTAACATCTAGATTAGAAGAACTTTCTCCTTCAACGACAACATACTGCGACCGACCAGTTAGAAAATCCTTTATCCATTCACAAAGCTGATCCGATATACCGTACGCTCGAAGCTTCGCTAAAAGGCGGTTGTGTGGCACAGAGTCAAAGGCTTTCTGGAAAATCTAAAAAAATTGCATCTACTTGTGAACCTGTATCGATAACTTTCATTACGTCGTGTGTAAATAGGGCCAGCTGTGTTTCACATGATCTTTTCTTCCGAAATCCATGTTGATTTGTTGTAAGCAAATTATTATCATCTAGAAAATTCATAATGTTCGAGCATATAATATGCTCCATAACTCTACTACAAACAGATGTTATAGATATGGGACGATAGTTCCCAGGATCACTTCGATCACCTTTTTTGAAAATCGGAGTTACTTGCGCGATTTTCCAGTCTGAAGGTACTTTTCGCTCTTCTAATGATTTACTGAATATATCAGACAGAAATGGCCCGATTTCTGCAGCATACTCTGAAAATACTCTTACTGGAATTCCATCCGGGCCCGGTGCTTTCCCCCACTTCAGGAGCTCTAATTGCTTAACGATACCTGCAGTATCTATTCGTAATGATTCCATCACCGACTCGCCACGGCGTGGGGAAAACGGGAATACTATCCTTATGTTCATTTGGTAAATGAATTTTTGAATACAGTATTTAGTACGTTAGCTTTATCGCGGCTTTCATTAACCTCGGAACCTTCACGAATTAGTGCTGGAATATTGCTGTTGGTACAATTAACTTTTCGTACATACGACCAAAATTTCTTTGGGTTTTCTGTGAGACTCTTAGAGAGAGAGTTGGAGTAAAAATCGTTAAAGGCCTCACGCATTACATTCTTAATACGTCCTCTTAAATCAGCTAAGGTTTCTAAATCGCTGCGACACCCCTTCCTTCTTGAGCGTGCGTGTATTTTCCTTTGTTTTTTGAGTAATCTTTTGACTTCGCATGTGTACCACGGTGGATCATCCTCTCCCCTTTATTGTACGCTTTGGTATATGTATTTCCATGCCTTCCCTGACTATATGTATAAAACGATGCCACATCTCTTCAACGGTGTCCTTTGTTGACTTGAAGTTATGGTATTTATTCCTCAGCAGAATGATGGGTGAAACGTCAGGTTTCAATAAATTGGCATGCTAAGATAACATGTGACTGCAGAAGTGTGCACTACTACAAGCTTACTGTAAGCTGATTTCTGCTTTACGGTTTTCTTTTTTAAATCTGGTCCTAAATTTATCTTAACACAAATTTAAAATAATAAAATAATGACCTATATGTAGGGGGGAAAAACCTATCTTTCTGCTATTCCTCTGCTTCTCTTCTATACATGTGATACATGAAGCATCTGTTATTCAAAAATGTGAACTTTTCTATGTTTTTACACTACTTTTAGTACTGAAGGACATCCCCCCCCCCATTTTCCCCTTCTATTAACTTGTATTAAATGATACTTTAAGTTGCAATCTGCAGTGCAATTAAGAAGTTTAAAAAAATCAATAAGAAATGTTATGAACATTTAACTTGGGAGTGAATTTTATGTCCAATGCATTTAAAACACATGCTGTGTGTTTTTTCTTTTAACAAACAAAAAAATATACATGTTACAATGGGCTTTCATGCAAAACAATAAAAATGTGGATTGACAAAAAAATACTATGATACTGTAATACTATGAAGTACAGAATTTCGTGGTATCAAATTCCATGGACTATAAACAAATGCATGAAAAACATGGTTTAATATTGATTGCTCTAAAAATGTTTACAGTTAGTTTGATCATCACAATATCAAATTTAGGATAACAACAATTTATAGTGAAGTTATATAAATTGAAATTAAATTGCACCTTATCACTTTCATTTATCTATAACAACTGTGAACAGAAAATACTGGTAGAATATCTTTATCAAACAGATTTATATGTTGATAGTAAGTCTCATTTATTGAATATAAATGCAACATTATTAAGTCAACAGGAAGACAGCATATAATATCGATACAGCAGTATTCTATTTCTTAACAGAGTGAATTACATACTTAATGACATGAAAATACTACTTGAAATGGGCATGGAGGGAGAGCATTGCAAGAAAACATGCACTTAGGCAAGTTAAAATTATGTAAAAAAATAAAACAACATGTTAGGTTCAAATATCAATTACTCTAATATCTACCATTATATAGCACTAAAAATTAATAGTGTTGCTTTGGCATAGAGATTTTTTTTTTTTTTTTTTTTTTTTTTTTTTTTTACACATAACTTTTAAACTACCCACAATATTTCTGCCATTGTAAAAATAGTGTTCTAGTTTCTTGGCACTGCTTCAACAGTAAACAGCTCGCACCACACAGGACAGTGCTCACTTGCTGCTCCTCCCCACATCCAGCCTCTAGGAATTGCCAAATGTGTGAGGCCCTGGCACACAATACCCCAAGTACCTAAAAACCAGACACCATAACATTCTTAACATTAACAGAAGAAATGTTTGGCTAAGACTATTGAAAAGTACATAAACTGAGATTTGGACAGGGAAAAAGTAACAAGGGCCCACAACATCATAACTTTCAATAATATAGGTTAACTTCGATTTATTTTCTTTCTGTCATATTTAGATTCAAATATAGTAACAGTTGCTCTTTACAGATATATATGGAAAAAGTTATGAATGTAGAAATGTTCTAACCTGTAAACTGAGACAGTGCTGGGAGATTGAGGAAAATGTTGTCTGCATACTTTACTCCATACTGGTTCACACTGGTTGATACTGAAGTTGGGACCACTGATTTATAAAGTGATCGCAAAATTTGATCCAATTCTGTAAAAGGAAAACATTCAGAGAGGATAAATAAACCACCGCAAGTAAACTGAAATACTAAACACAATAAGCATCATAAAAAGAAAATACTCTGTTTACTATCATTTTTCACTCAGCAGAGTATCAAGTCTACAAGTATCTGAAAGATAATTAAATCACCACTCACCACAGATGATTGAACACTCATGTCCATAAATTAAGGGATCATTGAGATACATGAGAAATCACTGTGTCATAGCACCTACTATACTCTTCATCAGCAGAAGCACATGGTATTCAGAAGGCAAGCATCAAGGTCAATTGTTGCTATTTGTATTGGTGAACAGAGGTAAGGGGGATGGGGCCATATTAAAAACAATGGAGAGAAAAAAAAGAAGCACAGAGTGGTTGTGAATATATCTGATCTATGCAAAATGAATAAATATAAAACTAGATGACCCGTGCGAAATTTTGCAAATAAAATGCGATGAATAGTGAGGTTGAATGCTTGTAATATAATGAAAAGTAGAACCGTACTTTTGTAGCATATATATATATATATATATATAATTAAGGAAGAATAGGGAAATATGACCCCAACACTTACCACAGATGAAGGCGGCTGGGACGACGAACAAAAAACAAACACAAGAGAAGCGCAATATTTCGGCCTACAACAGCCTTAAACTTGCAGAAGGTGAAGCACCAGGCGCCGTCACATGTGTACACATAGACGGCCGACTGGTGAATGGCGTCTCAGGCGCGGATGGTAGTTTAGGTGGAAGGGGGGGAGGGGGAAGGAGAGTAAGCTCAAATATTGGGTTGATAATCGATACTGATGACGATATGTTATTATTGAAAGAGGTGAATAATAACTGGGTGGGGATATATATATATATATATATATAACTATAAGTGAAACGTAAAATAAATGTAAATAGCATAGATAATAGTAAATACAGAAATACAAAAAACGTAAATGGTATAGATAATAAGTGCTGGGTCTGGTGGGCAGAGTTTATTGGAGATTGAGGCCAGGAGGATGTCTGGTGTCAAGGATATTCTGGTAGGCTAGTTCCCATCTACGAAGTTCAGAGGGGGTCGTGTTGTTAGGGAAAACTCTGATTGCCCTAACTGAAAAACAGATGTTCAAATTATTGATTTTGTGGGAACTGGCATGTTTTGCAACTGGATGGGCCTCATTGTTAGTATAGACTGTCTGCCTGTGGCCATTCATTCTGATAGCTAGGGGATTGGTTGTGAGGCCTATATATGAGCTGGAGCAATGGAGGCATGTCAGTTGGTATATGAGGTGTGTTGTCATGCAAGTAGCATGACCAATGATAGGGAATGTTACACCTGTTGTAGGATTGGAGTAAGTGGTAGTGGCTGGGTGCATGCTGCATGTTTTACAACGGGGTCTATTGCATGGGAATGAACCCTGTTGGCAGTCTGGGCGAATTACTTGGTGAGTACTTGTGGACCAAGATATTACTTAAATTCGGTGGTCTGCTAAAACATGTGCGAGGGGCAGTGGGTAGAATTTTATGGAGAACGGTGCGCATCCCGGGGAAGGAACGTAGGAAATCATGTCCACGGTGAAGGATTAGGTTAATGGCCTCGAGACCAGGGAAGTACTGAGTGATGAAGACGGGGCTGTGGTTAGTATCAACGGGTACTGACTTGGAGTGGCTGTGTGAAGGAAGGGCTATGGCACAGGAGATTTGTTTGTGTACTAAAGCAGGAGGGTAGCTATGGGAGATGAGAGCTCCAGACAGGTTTTCTGTGTATTGGGAAAGAGATTGTTCATCAGAGCAGATTCGCCTGCCACGGAGGGCCAGACTGTAAGGAAGGGAACGTTTGATGTGCAACGGATGACAACTGTTGAAATGAAGATATTGCTGCAGATTAGTCGGTTTGATATGAACAGAAGTATGTAGGCGCCCGTTATGCAAGGAAACGTCAACATCAAGAAAGGTAATATGAGTATGGGAGTACGTCCAAGTAAAGTTTATGGAGTGGTTGTTTAGGGAGTTGAGGAAGTCTATTAGATGATGCTCATCGTGGGTCCAGATCATAAAGATGTCGTCTATGTATCTGAACCACACAAGAGGTTTAATGAGAAGATTGTTGAGGAATCGTTGTTCCAGACGGCCCAAGAAAAGGTTTGCATAGGATGGTGCCATGCGGGTGCCCATTGCAGTACCACGTATCTGGTGGTAAATTTGTGAGTTAAAGGAAAAGTAGTTGTTAGACAGGATGAGGTTAGCCAAGGAAATGAGGAAGGATGTCTTGGGGAGGCTGCCGGGAGGTCGCATTTCCAGGAAGTGTTCCATGGAGCTGAGGCCCTGTCCATGAGGGATGTTGGTGTAAAGGGAAGAGACATCTATTGAGACAAGGTAGGAGTCAGGTGGTAGAGGAGTGGGGACTGTGGAAAGTCGTTCAAGGAAGTGTGGGGTGTCTTTAATGAATGAAGGGAGGTCCTGTACAAAAGGCTGGAGGTGCTGATCCACAAAAGCTGAAATCCGTTCTGCAGGAGACCCATAAGCCGCAACTATAGGTCTCCCCGGATTTCCAGTTTTGTGGATCTTGGAAAGAAGGTAAAAGGTGGGGGTACGGGGATTCTTTGGGGTAAGGAGGGACAAAGAGTTGGGGGAGAGTCCTTGTAAGGGGCCTTGGAGGTCAAGGAGAGTGCGTACATCTTGGCATATTGAGGTTGTAGGATCTGTAGGGTGTGGAAGGTATGTGTTGGTGTCAGAGAGCTGTCTCAAAGCTTCGGCCTCATAGTCACAGCGGTCCATGACTACAGTCGTTGAGCCTTTGTCAGCTGGGAGAATAATGATGTTCCTGTTCTTAGACAGATCTCTCATGGCACGGGTTTCGTTAATACTGAGGTTGTTGGAGTGGGAAATGAAGTTGAGAAAAGATTTAGAGGACAGGTTGGATGTGAGGAATTCCTGGAACATAAGGAGTGGATGGTGTTGAGGAAGGAGAGGTGAATCTAGTTTGGATGGAGGTTTGAAACGCTCTAGGCAGGGCTCAATCTCATCATGCTGAAAGTCATTATAATCCCGGGTGGCAAAGTGGTAACGCCACTGGAGAGTGCGGCAGAACGCTAAAGAGTCCTGGACCAAAGCAGCATGGTCAAACTTCGGGGTTGGGGAAAATGACAATCCCTTCGAGAGAACAGAGAGTTGAGATTCTGTTAACGGAGATGATGAAAGGTTCACCACACACTGCTGTGGTTTATCAGGAGGTAGAGTGGCGGCTTTTGGTGTGGGTGGTAGAGGGGTTGGGTGGGGGAGATTGAAAATGAGGGCAAGACATGGGGTTTTGGAAATCAAGGGAGCTGTAGGAGTATGTTGAGGATGATTGGGATGTTGGTGAGGTAGGGGTAGACCCATAGCCAGGTAACTTTTTGCAAGTGCAGAAAGCTTACTCCAATCCTACAACAGGTGTAACATTCCCTATCATTGGTCATGCTACTTGCATGACAACACACCTCATATACCAACTGACATGCCTCCATTGCTCCAGCTCATATATAGGCCTCACAACCAATCCCCTAGCTATCAGAATGAATGGCCACAGGCAGACAGTCTATACTAACAATGAGGCCCATCCAGTTGCAAAACATGCCAGTTC